>JAIQCU010000142.1:0-170672 GCA_022114935.1 Leptestheria dahalacensis
GGAACAGATGGGTAGGTAGTTAAGGACATAGTTAGGATGATATACAGCTGAGTGGCGACGGATACATAGGTAGAAAGATGCTAAACAGGTAGACAAATAGTTGGATAGATAGTTCAGAAGGAGTGGGTGCACAGACGTATACAGGTATTAGACGGACAGGAAAGAGATGGACAAATGGATGGATAGAAAGACGGATAGATAGGTAGGTGGATAGACATATGGGATAGATAGGTAATTGGACAATCAAGATAGACAGACAGACCAGTAGGTAGGTAGACACATAGGATAAGTAGGGATACTTAGATATATAGTTGCAACGGACAAATAGTTAGCTGGATAGATAGATAGACTTCATATAGACGTTTGCTCTTATGTGACAATCCCAAATCACACTATCGGACCCTGGCATTTGACCAAATCTTTGAAATTCCTGACATCTTCCCTGACGTCGAGGTTATCGCAAGATTAATAATTCCCTTGTTATCACTTTCCCCTGTAGCCTGGAATGAATGAACCTAGGTCGTTATAAACTCATTCGGGGGATTGTATCTTATCAGAGAGGCTATTTTACACATGCCAATAGTTACCCTAGGCTAACATGTTAATTATATACATATCATCTTAAAATTGACGGTAGTTTCGATTCGTTTTAAATCGAAATACAATTTCACAGAAATGAAAATTAAATATTTTTATTTTGACAAAATTAATTGAGAGCTTTCGTCATTAAACGACGAATTGGATTCACATACGTGATTTTATTTCTATTAAACTTATTAGTTTAATGTTGAATGTATTAGCTTGATTGACGCCTACATCAAAATGTAACATCTTCAATCATTTACATCCATAGTAAGTGGGATTAGATTGAATCATTTACCCAAGAATACACATACTGGCTACAGATAGATAGATAGACACACGAATAGGTTGATAGACAGATAGATAGCATAGGATGTTACTTACTTCGAGTACAGGTCCCGCGTTGAGTATCGTCTGCTCCACCCCGGATCCATGGCTACCCTTCTGCGACAGGGCCGTCAAGTGATGCAGCAAGAAGTTCGTCGACTCGGTCTTCCCCGATCCCGATTCCCCGCTGATGACGATACACTGCGGCCGTCGATCCCTCATCATCGCATGGTACGCGGCATCCGCCACGGCAAAGATATGCGGCGGAAGTTCACCTAACCTTCTATTCTGGTACAGTTTGACATACTTGGGATTGTAAATGGGGTAAAACTTGAAGGGATTGACGGCGATCAGGATCGATCCCACATAAGTATAAATATGACCGGCATGGAATCTGGCCCTCAAGTTCTCCAGCAGGGTTTCCTCGTTGAGGTCCGGCAACTGACACAGGTCTGGGTATTCGCGATCCCGCGGCTGGTACAGGAACCGGTAAAAGTAGTCACGGATCAGCTGGGGATCGGCATTGATGGCCTCGGACCAATTGGAATCGCTGAGTTTCTCGCGAAGGTAAAAACGGTATTCCTGCTGTTCCGGATGGTCCGGGTCCGGGGCGTCGTCAATATACTCAATGTCGGGGAAATCGAGTTCCGAACGGATCGAGGATCGACGATACGCCGGGTTCCTGATTCCCGGATCCTCGGCTTCATCTTTGGGATTCAACTTGGGCCAGAGGAGCATCAAGCCGACGGGGTGTTCCATGGGATCTAATCGGCGTTCCTTGCATTCCTGGTATAGATAACAAATAAGTTCATTAATAATCAACTAATTTAGTTTCAATATTTCATTAATATTTAGGTTAAATATAAAGTTTTAGAATAAACAGCCGGGAATTTCGATGAACTGTTAAGACTGGAAAAGGAATCGTTTTGAAGATACGGGGGGAAAAAGCCGGTTGATTAGTTTCGCCATGTGACGCACCAATGGACCGCAGGAAGGGGGCATGGCGTTTTAAACAAATCAAATATAAGTTTTTAAAAGTTATCTTTACCGGTAAACTGTAAAACTATAACGACTGTAACATATCAGAACACCTAGTTCTTATCTTTCAATTTGTTCCACCGTGTTCCACTTTTCTTAACCGTACTCCATTTTAATCCACAATGGTATTCTTCAGTTCCACCAAGCTCCAAGCCAACTGATCCGAAACAAAAGACACAGTCTAACTCATAACAGTACTGGAACCGAGTATAGTTAAAGTGGAGCTGTTTGGATGGAATTCCACCTATTGACATGTTCCATCCAGTTCCACTGGTTCAAACTGATGGAACTACGACTCCGTGGGCTAAACTGTAGGATTCTAAGGGACTTGAAGAACCGGCAAAGAAATAAAAAAAACTAAGCAACCACGACTTGGCAAAAACTAGGGGAAAACTAGGCAACAACTAGGCATAGCTAGGCCACAACTAGGAAATAACTAGACAAAACCTAGGTAATTACTAGATTAAACCTAGACATAACTAAAACCAGGCAATAACTAGGCAATAACTAGACAATAACTGGGTAAAAACTAGGTAATAACTAGGTTAAAACTAGGCAACACCTAGGCAACAAGTGGTATTAGCTAGGCTAAAACTAGGCAATAGCTAGGCTAAAACTAGGCTAAAACTAGGCAAAAACTAGGCAAAAACTAGACAATAACTAGACAATAACTGGATTAAATCTGGGCACTGGTCAAAAACTACGAAAAAACTAAGCTAGAACTTGGTAACACCGCGCCAGAACTAGACGATAACCAGAAAAGGAAAAAGTAGGCAAAAAGTAGGCAATAACTAGGCAATAACTAGGCAAAATCTAGGCAATAACTAGGCAGTCACTAGGCAGTCACTAGGCAGTCACTAGGCAATCACCAGGCAATCACTAGACAACCACTAGGCAACTACGCAAAAACTAGGTAATAACTAGGTTAAAACTATGCAATACCTGGGCAACAAATAGCAATGGCCTAGGCTAAAACTAGGCAATAGCTAGGCTAAAACTAGGCAAAAACTAGACAATAACTGGGTTACACTGGGCAACTGGGTAAAAACTAGACAGTAACCAGGCTAGAACCAAATCTAGGCTAGGAAATCACTAGGCGATAACTACGAAATCACTAGGCAATAACTAGGCAAAAACTAGGCAAAACCTAGGCAATAACTAGACAAAAACTGGTCGAGAAAATAGGAAAAAGAAACAGACCGCAAAGAAGGACCTGATTAGTTTCACCATGCGTCACTGATCATTTCCCCAGAAAAAAAAAAACGACGGACTGCGGTGAATTAGTCCGGAGCATTCTTCTGTTACTCCAGATTTTTTGTCCTAGTACCGGAGAGCTTAAAAACTTGGAATGTTAGTGGTATTTCATTCAAATTCCACTTGATTCCACTTAGTTCCACTTGGTTCCACTATAAGGTTTTCCAACCTCTACTGAGAGCCTATTTACACGTAGAATTCGCCGGAATGAATCAAGACGGCACTTGGAATTCCACTATGTATTCCACCGTGTTCCAAGTGGTGTTCGATCTTGATCTTGCTCCAGTAGTGTTCCACTAGCTCCATTCTTATTTTACGAAGACTTTGACAAAACTACATTACGGATTGGAATGAAATTTCACGTTCCACCTACTTCCACCATATTCCACTCTGCTCCACTCCGCTTCACTAATTTCCTACAAACACCTCCGACCGTTAACTAACTTAAACCCAATGCCAAACATTTTACCCGTTCCAAAAAAATTCCACTTGACCTCCATCTTGTTCCACCTTGTTCCACTCTACTCCACTCATCCCCGTAACTTCCGGTTAGCATCTACACATTCAGCTGATTCAACCCATTTGTGAAGAAACTAATTATTCCGCTACAATTCCATCTTGTTCCACTCTGTTCCACTAAATTCCACCAAAGTTCCACCAATGGTTTCATCAAATTCCACTATCATACCAGTTAGTTACACAATACTTAACAGTTGGAGATTCCATTTTACCTGTCCGATGGAATTGCCGACCACTTCGGCCAGTTCGTAGTTGGCGGGCGAGTCGAGCTGCAGCTTGTCGACGATGCACGTGACCATCTCCTCGGCGGTGGTGCATTTGAGCGCCTCCACCGAGAGTGCCTCGAACTCGGCCGAGAAGGCGCCCACGTACACTTGCACGATGTACCGATCCGCGCTGGCCATCGTTAATCATTACGGATCCATCCGCACCATCCGCACTCCTATTTCCTTGCCAACCCTTTTTATTTAAAAAAAAAAAAAACTCCGGACGCCGTCTACAATGGATTCGTTGCGCGTTCAAGTTTAATGATTCCACCTACAGAAATGAAAAAAATTACAGAAATAATTAATGTTATTATTTGACAAGTTTTAAAAAAAATCTGATTTTTTCCCACTGAAATTATACCAAAATTAAAACGAATAATTTTATTTATTTTTGTTAACATACAAGACGGGGAAAAATTTTTGAATTTTTTTTCTTCTGGGAACTGCGACCCCGTGTTTTTACGACAAGCACACGTCGTCGCTAATCTCTTTCCCGCGGTGTCCGTCGTATATAACGCCAGCGACGAGGACTTGGCAATGATCCGCGCGGGATCCTCTTCTTTCCGCACAAACCTCTTGCACAACGAGACAGGCGTACCTAACAACCTTTTGCTTAGCCCAGTACACATATCACTCAATGTATTATATCATGTTATTTGACTACATTGTATTACTTTGTAATGATGTCGTTCTAATCAAGTTTTAGTACAATAATATTTTATTATAATATAAATAATTACATAAAGATTACATCTATCTATCCATCTATCTGTCTGTCAATTGTATCTATCTATCTATCTATCTATCTATCTATCCATTTACTTACTTACCTGCCTATCTATCTAACCTACTGGTCCCATACCTTATTCCATATTATATAATATGTTACTGTACTGTATGATAAACTAGCTACTAAAATTACCAAAAAAATATCTAATTAACTATTTATTACAAGACATTCAAATTGATGTAATAGTTATTAAAATTATAATTAATCAGATCAATCAACACGAGACATGTGACGTTGATACTCTCTAATTCAACATGTTTAATTCATTATTATATTGTACTATTACTGTTAGATCAAACACATATCATTGAACGATCCAAAGGCGACTATTCCAATCAACTTAAAATGTACGAGTTCAGTTAATTTATTTTAGTATAACAAGCAGAGTTATGTAAGTGCGCTGATTAAGAGGGAGCCGGCAAATTCCAGATTCGCGGTTCTGGAACGCGAGCTTTCTCCGCATTGCTGGACAATTCCTGGAAGCTCCATCCTAGAACCCTTGCCAGCTCTTCTTCTTACAATTATTTTAATTAAATTGACGATGATATCTGATAATCACGTCTTATTTTTTTTCCCCTAAACGCGGAATTTGCAAAAACGTTGAAATTAGGATTTTAGAAGTTGAATGAAAAAGAATGGAACATGGCGACTGCTTTGTGGAATTCCAGCGACTGGAAATTCTTGCGAATCCTGGCTAATTATATAAGAGCCGAGGGCGCGCGCCAGTTTCCGTCACAAGCGAAGAAGTTACAAATGATGCCGAATGTCTGGAATTCCGGTAATTTTGCGTAATTAGAGCTATTTCTGCCGTGAGCGTCGAAACCGCGCGAAACTATCGCTCTTCGAGCTAACCAAATTTGGTGAGAAGGGCAAAACTGATTCAACAGAGCTCAACACGCTGTTCAACACCTAGCTTCAACACTTTATAACCGGATGATTGGTACTGTATAAAACAACGCCAAACTCGTCAATTCCAAGATCTAAAAATGACTCAACAGTGGTAAGCATATAATTCAACACCTTATCTTGACTTAGATGAACATTTTTAAAAACAATTTTAAACGCACAATAGGGATGGAAAGCATTCAACAGTGCTCAACACGTGATTCAGTACCTTACTCAACAGTTGAAAACCAATGCAACTTCCTTGCTGAAACACTGGATCAAACGTCTGAAACAGCGTTCAACAGTATTTAGCACGAGGTTCAACACATATGAATCCATGGAACCAACGTATGAACCACCACATGTTCAGTCAGTTCTAAACACAAGTACGTGTGGATTTTTTTTAAAACATAGCTTAAATTCAGAGGTCTGAAATTCATCACTTCAGTTATAAAGATCGTAAATATTTGACGAGGCGAAATCAAACGTCTGAAACAGCGTTCAAAAGTACTCAACACACAATTCAACACCCATGAATCAACACCACTAACGACTGAACATCACGGTCACTTTAAGCAGTGCTAAAAATTCAATTACGCATGTGAATTGTTTTTAAACACAGTTTATATTCAGACGTCTTCAGACTGATAATCAACACTGCCGCGTTAGCGAAGTTTACTATCCTTTCTGTCATTTTAGGAAAGTTTCGTAGTACTGAATTAATTTCATTAATTCATTTGAAACCCTGACCGAATTCGAGACCTGTAAAACCATTCAAACATCCGCAATCAACAGGCCATTCAACAGCTCTTACACGGGGGACGTCTTACAACGCGTTGTTGTAATCTCCGCAAGAGAATACGGCGCATGTTTAAGGGCCCTTCTGTTTGTGTTTGTTTGGCTGTTTGAAGAAGAGGCAGCAGCAGGGAGAACGGAGAATCTTGATCAAGGACCGGGTGTCTTTCTTCAGGGGCTTCTCCGTCCCCAGGCCGGAATTCTCAGGGCCAAAGACAACAAACTTCTATCAGCGCTGTTGCTTCAATAAGCGGCCGCGAACTTTTATGCACAAGAATGCGACACGCGCCACGTTATTCGGGGTAGAGAGAGAAGGGGGGGGGCCTTACTTCGCAGTAGGATCAGAATGAAAATTTGCTCCGACGTTGCGAAATTGCTAAGTCGCACGCGTCACAAGGATTCAGAGTTTGAAAATGATAAACACACGTGTCTGAAAATCAAAATGAGGTAAAGTTTGGTATATCAAGAGCCGTCAGAAGCGATATTATCACTGAAGCGTATTATTCGAGAGATAAAAACAGAGAGTTAGATAGATCGTTGGACAGACGGACAGATAGATATAGATAGATAGATAGTTAGGTAGATAGATAGGTAGATAGAAGGACTATAGATAGATAGTTAGATAGATAGGCAGATAGATAGACAGCCACGCTAAACAGACAAATACACGAAAAGCCAGGCAGATGGGTAGATATCCAGAAAGATAGTTAAATAGACAGGTAGCCTCGATCGATAGATAGATAGATAGACAGATAGACAGATAGATGGATAGATAGATCACTGGAGAGGGAGGCAGGTAGGTAGGTGGTATAGATAGGTAGGTAAGTAGTTGTATATCCAGATAGACAGACAGACAGACAGACAGATAGATAGATAGATAGATAGATAGATAAATAAATAGGCACATAGACAAGATTGGTACTTGCAGAGATATAAGCAAATGGACGCAAAGACAGATAGTAGAACCTCTCGAATTAAACTTATTCGACCTGAACTTTACTAAATACTAGGGCTAACGATCATCATATAGTCTACCAACATAACGACAAGTTATCATTTTATTTCACAACCCACAAGACACCTGTCCCTCCCCCAGTTACCTCACCGGACTTTCACTTGCCGCAAACTTCGGCTATTCACTCGAGTTTACAGGAAAATAATAACGGTGTGTCATCAAGCGTGTTGGTCTGAGTGCAAATTCAAATTGGTGACAACACTACCTTCTCTTTGAAGGTAAACTGCAAACATATTAGGAGCTATTAGAACCAATCTGAGCATATCACTGAGAGTACTTGAGTATCCACATCGTCTAATAGCTATACGTCAACCTGAAACCTTTTCGACAACTTCAACTGTAACCTTGGACCATAGCTACATGACTCAAATACAGAACAGTCGCTGAATCAAGCCACCAGAAAAGATTGCTGCTTCTTATTTGAAAATATCCATTCATCTAAGCTATTAACTCATTCAAGGGCCCTACACTTTAGGCATAAGTAGAGACTTGCTATTCAGGTTAACTTAAATTGAGTCACGGGAGTTACAAGCACCACGTAAATTCACTGTGAAACGGGGTTTCAATTCAAAACAACCATTTTATCACGCTACAGACCCATTCAACGGCCTTTGTACAGATGATACAAGTAATCAGACATTAGGGTAATCTACTTAATTTGAATCAGGGAAGTTAAGAGCATCGCCTAATTCACTATAAAACGGCGTTCAATTAAAAAACTTACAGATTCATTCAATAGCCTTTCTATGAATGACACAAGTACACAAGATTAATTTAATCGCAGTCAGACTTTAGAATAGTTAACTTAATTTGATTCACGGAAGTTACCTCATTCATTTCAAAAAATTTTCAATAGATAACCATAACCATTCATTCAATATACTAATGCATTCAGCGGCGCCTTGCATATACGCTATACCATAGGGATGTCAAGCGACTCGACTCGGACGTTCGCGGTGAACGACTCGACTCGACTAAGGGAGTTTGCAAGTCGACTCGATCGACTTGGGGTCTAACGTCGAGTATATAGCCGACTCGACTCAGGCCCACATATCATCGACTCTGACTCGACTCGACTTCAAGACGAAGACCATTGAATCGACTCGACTCAACTCGACACGAATAGCCGACTCGACTCAGGCCCACATATCATCGACTCTGACTCGACTCGACTCGACTTCAAGACGAAGACCATTGAATCGACTCGACTCAACTCGACACGACTCGGGGCCATGTCGAGTCGAGTCGTTGACATCACTACTATACCATTGAACAGGATTCATCGAATCATCGAAATTACATGTCAACCTCAACTCCTTCCGTAATTTAACTAAAACTGAAAATATAACCGAGTCAACAGTCTATTTTATCAAGAAAAAAAAACAGAGTATTAGACCCAGCTCGCTCTAAGCATATTGGTTTAGCATAAGATTAGTCACTTTAAGACGATAATGTCCCTCTTAATCCACAATCCCTTAATTCACACAGCTCCCGACTAAAAAATTCAAATTTTTTCTCGTTTTTAAAAAAACTGAAAAAAGGTAAATCGATCGTGTATTAAACGAGACAGGAGAAAGGCCAGCAAAGACGTGTCGCCTTAACCTGGTGATGGACTGTTGCCAGCTGAGAAGGACTCGGAACTCTTCTTCTCCTCCTCTTGCCTTAGGTATTTAACTTGCAATTAGGACTCGAAACTTTGCTCGAGTCTGATACTTACATGTTCACTCGTAGGTTCCTCTTAATGACCCGTCCGTCGTTTCAACAAGTTTTCCCAAAAAGGCACAAACACGCTCAAGACACTCGAATAACAAAACCGATTGAAAAGACGCGGAGAGAAGAAAAACCCATGGGAAGTGTTGGTCGGGAAGAGCATAACTGTCATCGGTTTGGACAATACATTGTGTATAGTCGGGTATACCCAGCAGCGGGGCCAAGACTTACAGCCAGTGAGAATATGTGGGAACCGAAACAAGCCGATGTTTCTTGCAGCCTTGTACACACATGACTACTCAAGCAAGGCGATTTCTCAGTCTAATTTTACCCCGGCGCCCGAAAAATACCTTGGCCACGCAAACCTGCACCAGCTCCACACTACAACGGCTAAGTGCTTATACACCGAACGAACATTAATTTAGCACGCCTACACAAGTCAACCTCAACTCTTTTGTTTCGTTTGTTCTCTTTTCATATCCCTGTTTCGTAAAAAAAAACTTCTCCAAAAACAGCCGTTTCTGGTCATCAGTTGCTATGACAACGGCATCTAGCGGTCAAATCAAGAACTAATATCAGCATTTACGTATTAGCAAGTCCGTTAGATTTCTGTTTTGTTAACATTTTAACGTTAAATTAAGTAATTATAAAACTAAAACTAACACCAAATTGAAGAACTATTTTTTTGTATAAAATTGGATAAGGTGACCCGGTGCAAGTATGCTAAACTCCCGCCGCACGTGACCGGGCACGACTCATCTGTCGATTGGGAAATCGGTCATGAAATCAAATAACCTGCGAATGTTGCCTTAAAAAGGAAACAAGGTAATGAGTTTGAACAGGAAACAGGAAAAAAAAGAATGGATAAATGACGACACAAAACGTAACCATGGCGACGTCGTTCACCGCAGCGAACAACCTCGGGTCTCCGTTCAGTGTCGAAAACTTTTAATTTAGAGTTCAGCTAACTAGCAAAAGTTTAACTCACTTAGTTGCGTGGGAATCTGAAACTTTATTACATTAATTAGGAAGAGGGTGTTTGGGATCCAGTCGAAAACACCTACTCGACATTCAAGTTTCTGGCTAGTCGTTTCCCTGTCACTCCCCCCCGGCCGTGCTTAATTATAGACACTTAACAAGCGATACTCACATTTCGTTGGTGTAGTGAGGCATCTGTCCCTCTCTGCAGTCGTCTCGCGATGTCAACTTGACTGGTTTGCCGTTATACAAGCCCGTCTCAGTGTACAAGGTCCTATGGCAACGCCCGTCAATCACCACCGCATCTGTGTTTTGATTGCCGATCTTATTGCAATCAAAGTTAAAATAACCAGCGTATTTCTTAGGAACTAGTTTTCGGTTATGAAACGTCCGAAAATATTTGTATCACACAACAGCTGAAATACGATCTGATATTGACTAAAAACGAGGCAAATACGAAACGTAAATATCAACCGACTTCAGATCTCTTCATTAATTCCCTGCGGTCCTGAATGCGGCGTTGCCAAACTTCAAAATTGTTCGTAAATGTTTTTCGTAATTTTTAATTTTAAAAAAAAGTTAAAATATTCCTGATATAATGAAATCCAGCGGCGATATTTAGAAATATTACAAATCGACGTATTTTGGCCGTGTCAATAGGCTAACTAGTGACTTGTTGTTATCTTTTGAAATACGAAACAACAAAATCGCTAGTCTTCCAAATCAACATAGCCCCAGTTATCCTGAAATGTAATGACGATAAAGTAAAGTGATGCAAAGGATTCAGTACTATTTATCTGGCTGTAGACGTGATGGAAGCCAGCTGATGACTGACCAGCCGGTGTGTTGATACCCTGACCCATAACTGTGGAGAGAGCACCTGGTTTTTGAGAGTTCCGGAATTCTGGTTAGCAGCTGCCGTTATGACCCTTGTGTAAAATCCCCCCCCTTTTCTGTGTATGGGGCTCTTTTTCTAATTCTTGTTATCCTGGCTGTCCTTTTACCCCCAACTTCCACCTTTCCAACTCACATCCTAGCACCTGCCCCATGAGATTACAATGCAATTGTCTGTGAAAGTTTGCAGGATAAACTAAAAATAAAAAACTCTTGCTCGCAGGTTTTTCGTACAAACGTTGCAGCAAATTGCAAGCTGAACCTTAACTTGTTTGGCTGATCCATGAAAGCAACCCGATATGGCTGTTCACTTATGCTGGTTACGAGCACAGCGCTATATAAGCCTATATAACTTCATTTGCATGCTTTTACCGTAATAAATGTAGTGCGCCGAACATCGTTGCGAAGCTTAAAAAAGTTAAAAAGCAGCAACTTTACCCGTAAATGTAACTAGTCGCCGGTTTGATTCATATGCACAGTTTCTAGTGTAAGAATTGTAAGATCAAACTTACCGTCAACCTGTTCTGCTGGATGGAAAATGTCAGCTCCATAGGGTCAGAATTCGTCTGCTTGACGAGAGCGTCCTCGTATGACTACGGCACTGCGCCTTCTATCGTAGATTTACTGGCAACGTCTCTCTATTGATTTTTGTGTAGACACCGGGGCCAAAGGCCCCCCTAGAAAAGACCGGCAAAAAGAGAAGAAGGGTGACTACTAGGGGGTAAAAGGCAGGAGCCCACCACCAGGGAGGGATAAAGCATCGATTCGGATTCAACATGACCCTATAATCACATCAAGGCACATTAGTACTCGAGTATTACTTCCAAGAACACGGCTGCCGTGCCAATTAGTTCCGCCAAGTGCAACTGCTGTCGAGAGCAGACGACTTTTTTTCTTGCATAACGAATCATTCTAGATTAGACCTCTCTGATATTCTCATATTACAGGAGGATAAGGTTTGCTTTGAGTCTCTTTTTACCAGTAGACAGGTGCTGACTGGAGGAAGGGGCGGGAGCCCCCAAACTAGAACAAATGACGAACGCCCTGCGTATTAAATGATACTGGCTTTTGCAGACTCTCATTTATATCACACGCGTCAAAAGTTTGCAAGTTCCGAAATATTTTACGTTAACGAAGCTTAAAAACAAAAGTAAGACCACAGCTTGTTAAACAACTTCGGGGGGCTATCACCTGCCAGTCGGATGCGTTTTTGAACATGACGCCCAAGTTACTTGGTGAGGTAAAAGCCAAGTTGCGTTAGAACTGGTGCATAATTTGAACGCCTATTCAAAATAAGCTGCTTGTTAGCGTATTCGAGGGAGGAGCTTAAAGGGATAAAACAAATGACGAGCGTGGCGCGCTCCTGATCGCTTCCCTTCACTTCCATTATTCTTTCTAAGGGATTACGACTAGGATTTGGCGGTTATTTCTGTGAAAAGTCTAAAAACCTGTCATGGCAACATATTCTGTCGGTTACATACAATTCCTAAATGTGATTTTCTGTCCAAGAAATGCGAATTTTGCAAACTGCTTGGACGGCTAAGTTGAAAAAGAATGATTCTTGTAATATTACGGCCAGGATTCTTTATGCTGAACCGTAACGTGCTGAACAGTAAGAGTCAATTAATGCAAGCGCGGAGAAAAGACGAGAGAATACGAGGGAAAAAAGAGTAAAACCTGGAGACACGAAAATGAAGTTGTGCCGTCTCGTGATTAGTGATTAGCGTTGGTGAAGTCGTGCATGGCACAAAAGAAAGCAATCGATATTGTTTAAGAATCGATTTCCTTCTTTTATGCCTCGTTTTCTTTGGCCCCAGAGAGTCTGACACGGAAATAATTTGCGTGTTGGTCCAAAGTTGCCCTCTCTGCTCCCCCCCTCCTCTCTTGCATTGGATAATTGAAACGCTCTAACAGTTAATTCAGTTACATTAAAGCAGCACGTGCCGTTGAAGTAACTTCCCATTAAACTGTAATTGCTAAGTATTAATCTAACGTTAAGGAAAAGTAACTTACCGCAAACCTCAGTGGATCTCAAGACACGGTGAGACTGAGGTACAGAGTATACTTACCGGTCGAGATCGACAGACCTGGAGTCGAAGGAGCGAAAACGTCCGCTCATGTCCAGGCCGCTGGAACAACTGACCTGCTGTGCGCTGGTTACCTGAGCTTTTTAGCTACGATTGAGTCAACGGGGGTTGCTGCAGAGGTGGGGGGGTGAGCGGGGGTTGCAGGGTTGGCTCGTGAATATTAGAAAAGCCGATAGGGCGTGGAGGAAAGCGACTTTTGCATGATCCCCGCTTCAAGTTGCTCGTTTCCATGGCAAGATGACAACAAAACATGAAGAAGGCCCGATTCACAACACTGGCCGTTACTATAGTAGCCACGAGGAAACCTCAGGTTCACTCCCGAAGCAAGGGTTTGTGACCTCAGAACTGAACTTTCTTGTGAAAAGAAGTTACGTAATCGTAATTGGTAAAGAATATACGAGAAAGAGGACGAGGACGAATATCGTAAACAGAAGAACCATCATATATGAACAATCGTAGTTCATACAAGTCTTGGGTTTGAACTATACAGTCGATTGTTAAGAAACCTAGTAAGATAACTAGTTCTCTGTTTCGCAGTCAATTGGTGACACAGATTATTGCAGAAAGGATTTACAGCCGAATTGTCTGAATTCAAAACCCGTGCTACTTCTAAGCTAAGCTACATCTAAAGCCGAGTGAAATTCCAGATCCTCTAGGTCAGATAACGCAATACTGTACTGGATTGATAGGTCAGTTAAAACAGATCGAGAAACACTGCCAATAAACGTTGATAATTGCTGTGTGTAATGAGACTGAAAGAGGGTAGTATAATGAAAAACAGGTTTTAAAATATTTCCCAAACTCAAGTTTACATTCACCTTTTAAATTCATAGTTTAGTTTTACTCTTTGGGTTGGTCTATCCTACTTGGATATGCTCGCATTTAATTTTGAACTGTAACTAGAACTGGAAGTGAAGAGATAACAACGTTCCGGGAAAGGTTATAATGCATTACAGAGGTCGTCGCTGCAGATGGCAATGCACTTAACTTAATATACGTAAAATTACTAAACCTACAGGTGGGAAGAAATTAGACTTGATTCCAAGATTCTCAATTTGGTATAGCTTTGATCCAATATAATGTAACCAAGGTATGATTCTTACCAAGACCGTAACTCTTTAACGTGAGTACTTCCCATACTAGAGAA
The DNA here is from genome assembly GCA_022114935.1 of Leptestheria dahalacensis. Taxonomy (NCBI): domain Eukaryota; kingdom Metazoa; phylum Arthropoda; class Branchiopoda; order Diplostraca; family Leptestheriidae; genus Leptestheria; species Leptestheria dahalacensis. Next base: position 14,288 of record JAIQCU010000142.1, read on the forward strand.
TGTTGCATCTCTTTACATATCAACTTTAAAGTGAATTTTTTTGCAGTGCGGTCAAAATTAGTTTGAGATTTTCAACAAGGTGACGAACCCTCGTATATGCTGCAGAGGGTGGTTCAGAGGGTTGTGTTGCCCTCGGTCCGGTCGTGCTCTATTCCTCACCAATTGAATATTTATTGGTGATCGCGTGTGTCCAGCGAAATGTCATCAGAATCTCATGAAATGTTATCCGAGTTTGGGTTGAACAGGATCCCCATCCCTCCCTCTTTCAAACCATTCGAGTGCTGCAAATGTCACTTACTAATAATTAAAGGTATCTACTAGCAACCAGCGTATAAGTTCATAACAAGAGGTATTGTGTATTACATGTAATGTGTGTATAACTCTGCAATTCTAACTAGTTTTAGCTGTCTGTCTGGTTAACTGTCTCTCTGACTAGTGTCTGTCTGTCTATCTACCCATCTGTCTACTTCTGTCTGGTTATCTAACGTATCTATCTATCTATCTATCTAACCATCTATCTACCCATCTATCTATCTACCTACCTATCTATCTACTTATATCGCTCTAACTACTTATACATCGAACTCTCCATGTATCTATCTAACTATTGGTTATCTGTCCATTATCTACCAACCTATCTACTTATCCATCTATTTATTCTATCAATATACCGATCTTTCTATCTATCCATCTACCTACCTATCTATCTATCTATCTATCTATCTATCTATCTATCTATCTATCTATCTATCTATCTATCTATCTATCATCTCTTTATCTCTCGATCTGTCTGTCTTTCAATCTCTCTATCTATCTCTACATCTATCTATCTATCTTCTGTCTATCTGTCTATCTATCTTTCTTTCTTTCTTTCTACCTATGTCTCTAGCTTGCTGGCTATGTTTTCATGGTACAAGTATTAACTATCTATTCTACGGTTAGCCGTCTAGATATTTCACATTAGAACTTCAAAAAAGGAGTTCCTCTTACACCCATGTGTGCTAAAGTAAACAAGACTGCAGTACCAAGAATAGCCGAAGCAGACAGCGAAGACGGACGTTTAGCAGAGCAAGACTTGCAACCAGGAAAAACTACAAATCGCACATTGCTATCTTGTAAACAGAATCTTTAGCAAGATTATTTTTCCAGTTTGCCTGAAAAAAAATTTTCCCGAGAGTTACGTATTAAAACCACAAAAATATAGCAATTATCTTTTTACCGACAATGATTCGTTATAAATGAAGTTTACCTGACGCCATGAATTACTTATAAGGCCGCGCCAAGAGGAAGTTGACTGTTGTCCTAACACACTCGTTGCCATGGTAACCGGCGCCATTACAATTGCGGTGTGCAGTGTAACAATAACAATGGCCATCGAAAAAAGGGGAAGAAAACACATTTGCAATCTTATTTGAAATCAATACTGAAACATTAAGTTTTTTTTCACCTTCCCTACCCTGTTCACCATTAGCACCAACTGCAAATGCGCGTTTTGCCTGGTTGGCTCAGCTAATATACTGGCGAGTCACATATTTTTAGTCTATGTAGCACCAAACTAAACGTCCAGACTCCATTCCTTAGTTATTACACTTGCAACTTTTCTTTCATATCTAAATAGCTTCAGCTTAATTTAAGAATGCTAATTCTGCTAAGGTACTTTAAAATAAAGTTAATTAACTATCAGAACAATGATTTCAATGAAAACTTCTTAATCCGGTAAATAGATGGCAGTGAACGATGTTGATTCCGTAAGAATCGATAGATGGCGACGGAAGCTAGGTTCCAACTAGGGAAGAAAACGTGTTATGATTAACCGAATACAAGATTACTTCTAATCAAATTCACCGCTTTATGCTATAAGTCTTTATAACAATGATATTTCCATGAAGCTGCTAATGATAAACGTATTTGACATGCATTATTGCCTGTCTGGTTCTTTTAAACGGAAAACCGGAAGGTTGAAAACAAGTCTCTTTCCTCGTATAGGTGCTGTCGTTAAGTGCCAAGTTCAACGTTGTGCTTTTTGTTACAAATTCAACAACCTTCTTTCTTTATTCAACTATTCTCATTCTAGAACTATCAACTGGAGATTCATTTCTGATGTTACAAAGGGAGCGCTGTAGAAAGAGATCTTCCACGATAAAACAATGGAGAAAACGTGTCGTGTTTCATACAATATCAATGGAAGCCCCTCGGTATATGGAGACGTTTATACCCGGGTAGCAAACCTATAAGATAGCCTTGTGGCCAATGTCACTTGTAATTAGAAAGCATGCCTTTTGTTGTAAGGGCCACCAAACGAATTCATTACAAGAAACCATTGCAAGGCAAAAGACACTCATTAGGGATTCCAAGAACCGTTCGGATCTTACTACTTCTCGATTACGAGCAGGGCTTATATCAAGGTTTAAGGCTATTTAGTTATAAACTTATAAATTTCATCACTGACTTGTATTCCAATTAATGTTGTACTCAATTTAAAGTTCCTATGCGTCAAATCGATTTACAGTTCCAAATACATGTACTGATAATATATTATTAACCCATGACACTTAATATAATATTTAATAAACAGAAAAGTAAATTTACAGCATATACATATAAGTGTATGCGTTATTTTGAATATATTTATAGTTATTCTGGGGTACATAAGGACAGGACATGAATAACTTAACTGTCCTGAATTACACGAGAGCCTTGATACGAGTAGGTGTAGTTTTTTTTACATTCGAAATTCTAAATAGTAAGGGTGACTGTGGACAGATAGATGGATAGTTGGATGGGTGGTTGAACGGATGGATGGATGGATGACTGAATGGATAGATAAATGCTTTGTGTAAATAGACAGACAGATAGACGGATAGATAGATAGACGGATAGATAGATAGATAGATAGATAGATAGATAGATAGATTGATAGATAGATAGATAGATAGACAGATAGGTAGTTTGACAGATGGATAGATAGATAGACTTGTAACGTATTTAATTTTTTGTACTGAATCCCGGATCTTAAAATTACTATGGGAAAACTTATTCCTGACAAATCACTATTGGAACAACCTGACATGTCTATTTCGCCGCCTTGATCAGGATCTTGTTTATGACATTTTCCATAGCTTGTGTGTGTGCATCTAATATAGACATTTCAACAATTTTCAGGGTCAGCGTTCCATTTTCCAGTGTCATTGGAATTCAAATTGTGTCCCAAACGTTGTCTTAAAACGTGTCGTATTGTCTTCCTAAGACAATTCATTTCGAACTAATTTTATCAATCACCTTTACGAGACCATCCGATTAAGACATAGTGTTACGTAAACTTGTCTTGCCTTTCAAAAGTCGGATCGCCTGTCTTGTCAACTTATTGTTAATTCATATAGGTTCTGTTGAATGTGTTTGTTTCGACTATAGCTGTGTTTTCTTCTGCATGACAATAGTGACATAATATAAATAAAACGATGTCGAAATGCCAATGTCTTCCACGTCTAAAAGTGGTTCATCAAGTGTGCGCCATTCGAATTAAGCAACGCTTCAATAATAAGCAAAAGCTTAGTTATGTGGTTATACTACTTACACGCCTCAGGTGCGAAAACCAGCAGGTCTACCAGCAGTTGACCCAGCACTGGTTCCAGTCGGTTTGCTTATATGGAGGTAGCTCGCCCAAATCCAGCAGGCAGATGGTAAATCAGTAGGTCGTTCAGCAGGCTTGTTTTTTCAGAGGACTGCAACGAATTAGAGACGATCTTCAAAGGTAAAGATGAAAGTTAGTAATCAAGAAATTCAGCAACATTTTAGTATTGTTGGATAAAATCCAATTTGGTTTAGGCAGAACTATGAATAATTCCGTTCTGAGATTTTCCCAGAACTAAAGTACACGTTTGATCTCCTTTGCAGTTTATTAAGACACTTACGAATCTTTTATTTACTGTAATACCTTAAAAGCTATAGCAACAGCCATGGCAACAATCATATTGTACAAAAAGGTATAATTAAGACAGGAAAATTCATTAATTAGATGTACGTAAGCTTGAAATACTCTCATATACTTTAACTCTCCATGAAACAGAACAGAAGTATTACTTAACTAGGTTCACCTAACTGAAGGCGAATAGTTATTGGTTTCAATCTTACTTTCGGTCTTTTGAATTACTGTTATAAGTTTTAATCATAATATAAGCATTAACCTATGTTATAGTTAATTAAGATCTGTTGAGCAAGAAACACGTTATTATACTTATTATATCGGAAAACGAGAGATCTTTTTCAAATAAAAATTTCCTTGTTTTCACAATGGCAGTGTAAAAAGTCCCACCCATGTGTTGGTTAGCCCCATGTCCGAGCTGTTATTGGAAGGCTTAGCACGTCACAAGCAAGTTCTACTTGTGCTAACATGGGTGCTAAGATAAAAGAGAATACGCTGTAGTGAAGTTTCAAAGGTTCCTAGGTATTGAATTTGAACAAGGGCGTGTGTCGCATGGCAAGGGCAGGGAAAAGGTGTTGTCTTCTTGCTTTTCCTCTTCTCCTTCTCGCCTGACTTTTTCTTATGTTTCTCACAGCTGCGGGATAGGGGGGAGAGGATAGAAAATAAATAAAAAATATAAAAAATAAAACGCGCAGTGTAGCCCCCCCTCCCGCTAGAGAGATGTCGGACACATTGGATGCAGTATGTCGCACGTCGTGCGCTGAATACGCAACACCAAATCAAAACTCACTTTTGTCACAGTCCCATAAACATTTACAAATGTCATTTACCTTTACACCCAGAAACTCTTTCTCTCTCTCACCCCCCGTGTTGCTACTTCTCCCCGGCACATATAATAAAAACTTGCATTTCGGGAAAGTTATCGAGTCTTAAATATTCAAACCCAAAGCTATGTTTGTGATATATGATGTGATCATGATAGAATAAATAATAGGTACATAGGTAGACAGATAGATGGGTAGATAGGTAGACCGACAGGGAGATAGATTGATAGATATATAGATATAGATACATAGATAGACAGATAGACAGATAGACAGATAGACAGATAGGTAGATAGGTAGATAGATAGATAAATGCATCAACAGATAAAAGATAGATAGATAAACAGTAAGACAGGCAGACAGATAGACAGATATACAGATAGACAGGTAGACAGATAGACAAACAGACAGGTAAACAGATAGACAGATAAACAGATAGACAAACAGACAGGTAAACAGATAGACAGATAGACAGACAGATAGACCAGTAGACATATAGGCAGATAGATAGAATAGATAGATAAATAGTTATAAACAGATAGACAGGTAGACAGATGACTGATAAACAGATAGATGGATAGATAGACAGACAGACAGACAGACAGACAGATGGCAGATAGCTTTTAACTACATTATCTATTGCTAAATCCTGAAAAGCTTCTCATTTCGTTCAAACCGAAAAAAAATTGACTGAATTAATAATAACATTCTTTAATATTAATTTGCAGCTAATAAAATTCAAGCAGTAATACCTTTTTAACATCCCTCAGTAATGCGTTGATTAGTCGGTTAGCTGGTCGGTTAATCGCCCGATTTAATCACTTCGATAACGGTGGAAAAGGTAAGCATTAAACGCATTGTTATTCCTGTTATCGACATATATGCTGCAGTGGATCTTGAATCAGTAGTTCTTCAGTACATGGCTCAGCACTGGTGAGTAGTTAGCTAATCAGTTTGTCGCTATGAACCTGTTTGTCCGTCTCCCTAGATTGGATTGTGCAGCAGCCGATAACCTGAACAGTGGCTCCTCTAGCGGAGAAAACCTGCATCTTCGTGGTAGATTCAGATTCATATCGGTCATCGGAAACCGTTTGAATTACATCATCTTATTGTTTTCATAACAGATCTTCGTTTGCTGTGCGCATTAATGTTAATGATAGTGTTTGTTATGTATATCATTTATATGAATGTGACATATAGTACCCAGTATACAGTCGAAGATACGGGGGCTAACGTCAAGTCGAGTCGAGTCAATTAGGCCGACTTGAGTCGACAAGTCGAGTCAAATCTCAAGTCGAGCTAGTCGATTTACAAAATCACGGATCGATTCGAGTCAATTAACGAGAAAGACCGAGTCGAGTCGACTAAATAGTCGATTAAAAGTCGACGAGTCGAGAGATACTAAATGTAAAACGTGAGCCTTTTCCGTGTAAATAACTACGCAGGTTCGATCAACATGTTGGTGATACATAAGAGCCTGGCCAAATAAAACTTGTCGTCATGGGTATCGGGTTCTTGTTGGGGAAAAAGTTGATCGCTTATGGCACCCACGTTTTCAAAGATACAGCAGCCAAAAAAATACTAGCCCTAGAACTGCTAGCGCTCTATACACTAGTAAAGTTTCATTTGAATTGGGTTGTTAGTTTTGCTAGTATAAAATTCTAAAGTTAAAAAGATTCATCATCACCCGTTTTTTTCGCTCTAGACTGTACTATCTGGTTCTGGTTATCTCACATGGGAGTGCCTTGCTGTGGTACCGTTTTATTATCATGAGAATGACATGTTGGTATCAATACGAAAGATCCGATAGTCGATTTTAAAAAGGAAGAAACACTGGTTTGCATAGGATTCAGTTCAGGCTTTCCACCGAATGAAAGCAACATCATCATCGTGTTCACATTCATTGTGACAAGTTTGCGCAGAAAACGCTTTTTACATAATTAACTTCTCTTTTCCCTATTCTTGTTTGTACACCAGCTATGTTGTGTGTGCTGGCTTTATGTATACGCCAGCAAGTTTCTGCAATGAAAATTTGCATCGATTATACTTTAAACAAGTTCTCTTGATGCTTAGAAAAGCGTGGCAGAACAAATGAAACATTTCTGAAACCCCAGAAGCCCCTCTTTTTTCCTCTTTCTACTCTCGTGTTCCATCCAAACAAGTTCGACGAATGTACCAAGCACACTGCACTGGATGAGTATAGGATTTCCATCGCTAATAAGGTGAAAAGAAACAAACCATCAGCATGACTTACCTTTTTTTGGAAATATTCTGTTTTCCCTTGTTTGCTACTTTTTCGTGTTGGGTTGTATAACTGTCATCCTTGACATTTCACTCGTGTTTTAAGTTATTCATCATAGAATCACTCCTTATGTCAAATTAAGAAGGCCACTTAGGCGCCAGCGCACGCAATGCAGCAGGTCAATAACAAAAAAGGAAAAATTCCTGTGTTCCTTCCTCTTAATTGACTCGTTTTCACTTTAATTCCCCATATCTCTTTAAAAGGAATAGACATGATCATATTTAATACACGGTTTTATTGAATTTCTATATCTATCTATCTATCTATCTATCTATCTATCTATCTATCTATCTATCTATCTATCTATCTATCTATCTATCTATCTATCTATCTATCTATCTATCTATCTATCTATCTATCTATCTATCTATCTATCTATCTATCTATCTGTCTGTCTGCCTATCTACCTATCTACCGATCTATCTCTGTCTAACTGACTTCTCCCTACCTGCCTATCTTATCTCTCAATCCTAGAGATAGATATCTAATATCTATTTATCTTTCTGTCTGTCTATATATCTATCTATCTATCTATCTGTCTATCTATCTGTCTAACTATGATCAATTTAAGACATTGCAAGGACCGATATTACGCTGTATTTAAATGAGCCGCTATGGCTAATAGGTGATGGCCTGTTTTATCAATTCATTCGGCGCCCTTCACGTCTTTAACTGATCTACCAGAAGTGTGATTAAAATATTATATTCTTCTATTTGTCCCCACAGTTAGAGGTTATAGGTTATAAAAATTCTGACACATTTATCAATAATTGTAGATCATAAACATTACATTCGAGGTAAGAGGCTATAGCACATGCACGATAGTGTTAAACATTAAGGCTAGCCTGAAGTGAAATATCCAAGTAGAATATCCCCTGCCCACACGCGTTGATGCACACTGCACCACGCCGGTACACACATCGCATAGGTCCCCTGTATAAGATGCAGCAGTCGGAACCTCGTGGACCTCACTCTCTTTGACGATCTCGTTCGGGTCGAAAGCCCCCCTCTCCACTCAGCATCGAGATTTATAGTCCGGGGGAGTCCGTCGTCAAACTTTTCAGCTTTTTTCAAAGTGTTTCTTGGCCAGTTGCCCAGTTTCAATTTCCAGCCAAATATCATCGCTGACTGGAGAAGGAAGCAAGGAAACAGAGAACCTGTGGAGAATGTTGATTCTGGATTATTTTATATTGATTGTCTTGATCATTGCTGCCGAAGGTGAGTTTTTTTTTTAACTCTTGGGGTTTATTCTGTGGACCGGTTTCCTATTGCTTGGAGGCTACATGCACTGTTTACCTTGTTACAAAGGCCACCAATTAACACAAGCCCCAAGTTACGTTGCAAGTTATGCTATAACTTTGTGAAAAGCTACTTCTCCACCTAATAGACGAACAGCCACAACTCTCTGTGTTGAACCTGGTCTCCCTTGAAACCCCCTCCCTCCCTTTATTTGTTCGCCCGTGGCCATCTCGGTTTCTGTTTGAATTTAATCCTTTACAAATACAGCTTCCCTTTAAGAACCTAGACGCGTGCATTCAAGCCCAATGTTTCAGTTATTTATCACTTGCTAATTATTTCACGTGCTTTTGAAACATGCGCTTATATTCCTGTTTATTTCTGTTGATCTATTGATATAGACATTGATACACAGACTTAGATATCGCTATACATGTGTAGTAGGTATGGTAGATATAGATGAAAATACAGACAGAATTGGTCATGTTAAAGTCTAGTTTTCCATACAGCTTATGTTTGCTACAGTAGGTTAACTTTGAAAGTGCGTTCCACCTGAGAAAACTTGATCTTTCAACTCGCCATAGATCCAATTACGTATTTAAGGCTCTTTTACTCGTTTATTCCATTAAATTGTCCGACGTTTCAAAGATTCAAGAGGGGATTTGGTGAGTCTCTGTTGTTTTTTCTCTCGTTTTCAAAGACAAGTCTGAAATATTATATTGGCGTGTTGCGTTTCTCGAGAGGGGGCGAGAAAAGGAGGTAAAAAGGAAGCTTGACAAATCGGTAGCATCAATATAAGATGAGAGGCTGCTGCTGTGCTCCTATATTAGCCCATAGCCCGTCGCAACACACGGCGAGCATACGTAATTACGTCAAGCTTCAACACATACAAAGTGTTTCCAAAACCCTCCTAATGCAAGAGTAAAAATCACATTTATCCTCGAGCTCGAATTGATGTACCCACAAGCAAATATTGCCGTCGTACCCTATCGCAATCGTATCTATACATATACACTATAGTGATAATACATCTATACGCATGTATCCCTTACACGTAATGCGTCTAAGCACACGTATCATGTTGGAAACTACTAGTACCATAGATTACTAGGCTTAATTTCCACGAATTGACTAATATATAGACGAATCCTATGAATGCTAATATATCACTATTTGCTACTGTAACGTTTCTATATCTATATCATCTGTATTATCTCATATTGTAATCTTATACCTTGTCTTTGTATAGTACATATACATAGTATCTAAATTATCTATAAACTGGTACACATATGGTACACAGGATGTGCGAACACATCGATTCAGTTATTGAAACCTATCCGTCATTACACTTATACTGTTTTCGTAACTGTATAATGACATTAGAAATAGTAATACCATATAGTTAAACAAGTATATCTGGAATGGATATTTTGGGTTAACAGGATAGCTGTTTTCATTATACGATATCTAAGATCCCGGGGTCCATTATTATCCATATTCTCTGCCGGTCAAAACAACAAACATCCCAACAATGATCCTTGTTATCTTAATCAGTTAGCCAGAGAGAGACCTGAGGGGAGATCTTGTAGCTAGTTAGCCTTCGTTACAGTTTCCCAGCCAAAAGACCCAGGGATGAGGAGGATTAAATAGCACAGCGTATGGGCATTGGTCATAGTTAGCCGTAGGCTATGATTTACGTTGCAGAGGCAGCGCAATTGGATTAAGCGTTCCTCTTTCAGTTATAGGCACTGCGTACTTGTTTTCATCGAGTACAGCCGGAGAATAAGAATGGGCCGGGGCTGCGCATGCTAATAGAGTTACAGCTGCTTTTTCTTGTACTCATTTGCTGCATTATGTCCTTGTTGAGTATGTGGCGTAAGAGCAATCTGGGAGCTAGAGCCACTTGCTTATTCCATGGCGGCCAACTTCGTGTGAGTTATAGGACTCCATAAAGTGCAAACTTGCCAGTACCCAACTATGTACGTATGCACCTATGCATCTAGATTTAGGTACAATCACCCCAGTCCCCTTGCCCTTCAAGATTGCTGTAAGACACGCGTCTACCAAGTTTTTAAATAGTCTCCCTATTTGTAGTTTGTAGTCGATTTACCGATAGATGGATGTGAGATAGAAATGATGGGCAGACCTGATGCATTCGATGTTGACTGTTATCAATGATGGTTAGATTGGTTAGAGAGGATGGTCTAATAGACACACACCGGTAATAACTTGTTGCAGTTTATATTGTATGACCCATTCGAGTCAGTACTCTTACTAATCTATGGCACAGCGACTGTGTCATCTGCTGTGTGTCTATTTATTTGTCTATCTATATTACTATCTATCCATCTGTCTGTTTGTCTGCCTGCCTATCTATCTGTTTATCTATCAATCTGTCCATCCCCATCCACCCACCCGTCTATCCTTCTGTATGTCTGTTTGTCTGTCTATCTACCTATTTGTCTATCTATCTATCCATCTTTATATTTACCTATCTATCTGCCTATCTATTTATCTATCTATCTATCTGTGTCTATCTATCTATCTATCTATCTATCTATCTCTATCTATCTACCTACCTACACAGTGTCTGAAATAACAGTAAGACTTGGGGGGCATTTACTCCAGCAGTCACGCAGTTTGCCCCACCAATAATGGTAAAAAATCCCCAGGTAAATTTGTTTTAAATGTGTTTAAAACAGTGTTTTAAGGTGTTCAATACGACATAAATCTTAAATTTATTGAAAATTAAATTCTCACTTTCCCAGCTAGTAACAGAAATAGCAATTGGTATGCCCTTGCTGTCTATCTATTTATCGAACTATTTATACAGCTTGCTATAGGACAACAACCGTAGCTATTCTTCAACGCCGTCACCTAGATGTTTTTTTTACAAGATAACTGAGTACAGTAATAAAATAATTTACACGAAGCAGGCGAGATTATAAACACGTGAAGAGTCGAACTTAATTTAGCCGTGACGTTTTAATACGTCTGCTGCGTATGGCGGGTGCTTTGATAGTATTTCTCTATGGATCCCCAATCTGGTTTTACGTTTATTTTGTAGGTGGGCATCAAGAACCTGAGTTCGTGGAGCCACTGAAAAACATGACTGTTCCTGCTGGACGAGATGTGAAATTTGCATGCACAGTACGACATTTAGGCAGCTATAAAGTAAGCGACGACCTTTTTAATTATATTTCTTTCTCACCATCAAATGCTGCATTCATAAACCCTTACTTCGTACTCCTCTGGGGATTGTTTCTATTTCCTTCCTCTTTTATTTCATTCCGTTTTACTTTCCCTTTTCTCTTTCACTTGGAGCCTGAAGTTAACTTTTAAAATGGCCTAACACAAGCGTGTTTTTCAATGCTATCAGTCCCTCTCTTCTGTGCCAGCCAATTTCTCGGGGATAGAAACTAGCAACCAAGTTAAGAGGAAACAAACCAGAGGAGAAAAACTTGTATCAGGGTCCCTGTCTATCGTTGTTTTATATCTTAGGTAGCCTGGATACATTTTGAAAGGTCAGCCATTCTAACTGTGCACAACAACGTTATTACTCGTAATCCCCGGGTCGGGGTTTCCCATGATGGACACCGGACATGGTACCTGCATCTCAATGACGTCCAAGAAGCTGATCGCGGCAGATATCTGTGTCAAATCAACACGGCGCAAGCGAGGACTCAATCCGCTTACCTTAACGTTGTCGGTAAACAGGAAAACCGGAAACGGTCACACTTATTTCTCAGGTCCTTTCACCTTAAACAAATTACATTTCAACACTTCACTAACAGTTTTCAAATCCTGCCTTGAAAAGTATGTCTCAGTCATTTGTTTTAACCGCACGGGACCTGAAAACAAGCGAGACAAGCTAAAATAACTTTAACAAGAAAGGACAATATGGCATTAAACGCTTGTGCAATTGGTTCAGTTCCTCCGACTATTGAAGACGCCATGAGCAGTTCGGATGTAATAGTGCGTGAAGGGAGCGATGTCACTCTGCATTGTAACGCTCGTGGTTCACCGTTTCCTGTCGTTAAATGGCGCAGAGAGGACGGCAAAAAGATTTCCTACAATAGGACTTATACGGGTATATAAAAAGCTAGCGATTTCGCTTCGGTTTCCAATGGAGTCGAGGGAGAGAAACATTTATTTCTTTCTGCTGCAGCCAATGAAATCGAAGGCAGCAGTTTGGAACTGCATAAAATCAGCCGCCTGGACATGGGCTCATATTTATGCATCGCTTCTAATGGAGTGCCGCCGACTGTTAGCAAACGGATACACGTCAGTGTTGATTGTAAGTATAACGCAACCCCTATTATCCGTTTAATTAACGCTAGATCATGGAGGATGTGTGACGCATGAATGGCGTGTGACATACTACTAACGCGATCCTTTAACTAGACACCCCTTATTACCGCAAACGTGACACACTCTTACTGGTTTCCAAGGGTTGCATGTGGGGGTGTGCGTCAAGCACGACTGTTGCATCTTGTTAAAGAACCATCCCTCCTTATTAAAACGGATGACGTGGCCAATATTGGCCGGTAATCATTGTTATTGTTTTACCATGTTTAGAATATAATTATAATTGTATTGAAATGTGTGTGATGTAATAGCTTGATTTCTAGTGTTGACAGTACAGTATACGTTGTCTATACTGTTACGGTGTGTTTCAGATGGTCAGAATACGGTATTTACATGAGCAGCGGCGGGGTCAATACTACTCCTCGCAGCTCTTCCGCTGACTGTTTTTGATCAAAAATTGCCGTTGGATAATTCGTAGCTTGACCGAAAAGCTTCCTGGGGGAAAAATGACCAGAAAACTTTCATGGGATCAAGTCTCATGGCTCTGCTTGCCAGGGCAGATACATTATGGACGCTGAGGTTGGAAAGTACGTAAAAAAAAAGAGCATCAAAGGACCGGCAGATAAGAGGGGCGCTAGTCTTGTTTAATATGTTCCGTTCATCAAGAAAGCCGCTTACGAGCTCAGTGACAAGCCACCATGAGAGGATTACCAACAAGTTGAACACAGAGTTTTTCTACTGCTCATGCTCTCTAGAAAATAAGTTTACCATACACCCCATGAGATTACTTTCATATTCTCGTACGCTTGTCGCACTTGCTGGCTTTTCTTCCTTTTCCCTTTTTTTTCCTTATTTTCCTTTATATTCTTACAACAAGGCTTTAAAACACATGAATTTTTCATTAGCTTGTATCGTCAAGATGTTCTTTTCTATGCCCTTGTAGTTCCACCAATGGTATGGGTGCCTCAGCAATTGGTCGGTGCTCCTCTGGGGTCTTCAGTAACCATAGAATGCTGGCTGGAAGCTTACCCAGCTGCACTACACTACTGGAGTCACCCCGATGGACAAGTTCTTCACAACCCTAATAAGTATCGCATGGAAAGCGTAAGTGGGCCCATGGACAACAGCAATCGATCCTATGTGTCGTCCTATGGCGTCTTCAACTCCAAAGGTTCGTAACGGTCAATTCCCCATACAGGACACGTTTGTTGGCAGGCATCAAGGATTCTTTTTCCTCTCTCTCTCTGTGTCCTTTGACTTTAGTAGCATCAGATGACGGGGATTTGCCAGTGACTGCTTTGAATCCTTCTTCGTACAAAACACATTTGAAGCTGACCATTCGCCACCTGACTGCCAAGGATTACGGGGCGTATCGATGTGTAGCTAAAAATCCCCGGGGTGAAACTGATGGAACCATTAAAGTTTATCGTAAGTAATACAAAATCCCTTTTGAATTTGAGATTGTCAGCTGCATTGATCATGAAGTCTCAAGCTCCCACTGAAAAAACCTTTCGCATTTGTGGATTTGTATAATTTATTTTTCTGCGGAAAAAGTCAGGTGTTTGTTGACTTTGAAAGGCTAAAACGCTGACGTTTGACCAATCTTTTTGGGGCGTTCAAAGTTGACATGCCAAACAAGACAAAGAGAGGCCCAACTTAAAGGGCGCAACAACAAAAAGCTGCAAAGGTAATTGAAGTGAGCGCTGCAGGGAAAAGTTCACTGTCCAGTCATGTAGCGTCCCAGTTCGTGACTTGGTTGCCACTTTGATAGACAAATTAACCAAAGACGCTTTTCCTCTGATCCTCGCAAGACATTCACCTCTATATCATAACTACTTTTATAGCGGGTTACAATCAAACATCGTTAAGTGTAACATCAACATCTTATTGTGTAAATAGGTGGTAAGCAACATGGATACTGGATATCATATGTACTTTCAATATAATATAACAAACGAGTAGCACATACTTTAGTTGGAAAGCATATTCGGCTGTAAAAATTATCTTTAATGCATCCATGATAAAACTAAAAAGCTCACCGAAGGGTCCCTAAACTACAATCGGTCTCAGAAACTGTCCTATATAACTGTCACAGTGCCAATGTGGCAGGATTACGAGAGATTAAGGATGTCGCAAGGAGAGTGTTTTGCACCATACACGATTTATCTGGCAGTCGAAAATTCTTACTTCCCTGTATCGTTGTTTCACTCTCTCGACTATTTTATTCTGTCCGGGAGAAAGTTCATCAGAGAAGCTGCTAACAAGGTTTCCTCGTAACACGGTGCAAGAGGTTTCCAGTCAAGAAAGTTGCCTAAATTGAGATAAAGAGAAGAGAAGAAGAAAAAACGAAAGGGCTAGAGCTAAGGAATGAAAAGAAACAGGTTAGTTGTGTAGTTGAAATGAAATTATGTGCCGTGCCGGGGCTGTCAAGAGGCTGAATGGCACCAAGAAAACTTCATTGGCCTCAACACGAGTCAACATGGACCCTCTTGTTTCTCTTGTTTTCTTTCATGGGTATCTGTTTCTCTTCTTTTTATCGTTTCCTTCCTTTCCCCCCGTTCATCTGTAACAACTGTTCAAACGACTACGTATACCCCCTTGTATAGGGAATTTCGTCCTTTATAAGGCTGGGTATCCTTCTTCCCTTTTTCATTCATAATAGGAAGTAGCTTCACATGGATAGCCAAAGGACGGGATAATGTATTAAAGTAGCTGCCATTAACTTCATAGTTTATTTACTTGTTTTTGTAAAGGAGATATTTCGGATCAGTCTATGGTACTTGTACTTAATAAAACTTTTACGTAAATTACCTTTGTAGGCCTCTTAATTAAAAATATAGTATACTACGCTGATATCTTTCCAGTTTACTCGTTTCATTTGCCCTGTTTTAATACATTAGAATTTATAGTGAATTATAAATTATGTTCTATATACACCTATGAGCACCTGTTACATGTATCGGTCTATTTATCTAGCAGTTCTATATACTATCTATTTACCCATCTGCGTACCTATCCAATCGTCTTGGCTGTCTATCTAACTATTATCTATCTATCTGTCTCTATCTCTATCTGTATATCTACCTATCTATCTGTCTATCTATCCATCCATCCATCCATCTGTCTATCTATCCATCCATCCATCTGTCTATCTATCTATCTGTCTATCTATCTATCTATCTATCTATCTATCTATCTATCTATCTAATATATCGATCGATCTATCTTTTTGTACCTTGATTAGTGTCAACTTGGAATTGTTAATACGATTTACGGCACATTTTGCTACACCCGTTGATGAAGCAGGAGCTCTGTATGGGGCCCAAGCTTGCATCTTTTTCTCGTCGAGTTTTCTGACATACATTTTGTAACTCCACTTTGGTAGCGATCCGAAGGGACTGATAGCCCTAATGGGACGACCCAAGAGAAGGCGTTTCGCCTGATTGAGTTTAGTCGCTCCGTCTGCTTCCTAAAGGAAATTCTCTCGCCAGCGCCAACAAGCTTGCATGTCAGGCGGACTAACTTGAACTGCCTTTTTCTTGGGCCCCCCCTCTCTTTCCTCGTTCTTTGGATTCTTTCCTTTTTCTTTTTTGTTATTCTGCTGAACAAACTCAACATGTCTTGTTCAATTTAGCCTGACCCGTACGTTGGGACGTGTCAGCTAAAATGCACGTTGAATTTTGCAGAGACACATCGCAGTGGACATGCTGGCGACATCACTCAGGGAACGCAGCATAGCAGTACTAACGAAGTATCTTCTACTGACGGTATAACTCTACATTCGCTAATACTCAGTGCTTCCACTCTTTACTCATTATCTTCCTACTATACTATTACTATATACGTATACTTGTTGTATCATAGATGCTGTGAATAACACTATATTTTTACAACGCATCCAAAAGCGCGTCACAGTTTAAAACATCGTTTACTAAACCTACTAGCTACTCATGACTAGCTAGTAAGTTGCATATGTGTACTACCCATTCTTAAAGTGCAGCTAAAATGATTGGTAGTATACTAGTAACTAATAAAGAAAACTCTCAGTAACACTAAAGTTAATGCTGAAAATGGAATGATAAATTCTATGGTTTGTACCAGAAGCAGATGAAGATTTGGAAGCAGAAAAGACTACGGTTGCCGACGAGGACATCATCAATCAAGTACAGTCGAAAAGTAAGCCTGTTAACCACAAGGTCGTTTCAGTAAACTCGATCCTTTGTACTTTAAGAATCAAACATTAATTTAAAAGTATATAAGAGAGAGAAAGATAGATAGATAGACGAATAGATAGATAGATAGATAGATAGATAGATAGATAGATAGATAGATAGATAGATAGATAGATAGACAGAGATAGAGAGATAGGGAGACAGAGAGATGGAGAGATAAATAGAGAGAGATACAGACAGACAGACAGACAGATAGATAGATAGATAGGTAGATAGATAGATAGATAGATAGATAGATAGATAGATAGATAGATAGATAGATAGATAGATAGATAGATAGATAGATAGATAGATAGATAGATAGATAGATAGATAGATAGATAGATAGATAGATAGATAGATAGATAGATAGTTACATAGATACATAGATAAATAGACAGCTAGATAGACAACAGATAGATGGACAATTTGGCAGACAGACTGATGGATAGTTAAACAGATGTACAGAATAGGTAGATGGTAGACAGGTACATAGACACTCGAATAAGCTACGGTTTATTAATATAATATTGAAGCAAGTTACACAATACCCTTAATCAGACTTTCTTTAACATTTACCCTATTTACTATATTACCAATTCCTTTACCATTACCCAAACTGTATCAGTTCATCAAATTGATTGGTCTACTCAGTACAAACTACTAATCAATGCTGGTGTCTATAAACCTACCAACTTTCTTATTCGGTATGTTGTGTTATCCTGATTGTCTTTAACCACTTAGAAATCAGCCTACGGAACGAAAAACAACCAAAACAAGCCCGGGAGGAGCAAAACACTCGCACATTCTCCAACTGGGAAACAGGTATAAACTTGACAGTACTTTTTAACCTTTGGTAGCCTTCTTATAAACTGGTACTTTGGCTACAGGGGCGGCTACTACCAAACAAAGTGGAAAACTAGGGATCATCTGTCTAATCTACTTGATTCGCCATCTCTGCTAGTCAATCAACGCATAAAGAGACCTGCCACGGATGAGTTACCTGCACAGTGGATTTCCTGGACTTCCTCGCTAGTCAGATATCTATCCGACAGCTTACTAGCTAGAAAAATAATAAAATCAGCACGTCTCTTTTAAGTCTTCGGCTCATTTTCTAGGCAATCTAATCGTGCAGCATTTGTTACGATCGGTTGAGGCTACGTATCAGAAGTGTATCGTTTTTCAAGTTCAATGTTACCAATAAAAACTAAATCTAGAACAGGGTTGATATCGTATGTTCGTGTGGAGGGTATACGTTTCTTACTGCCGCATGATGTTTGCCGCATTGTATGACGTTTGATAAGGAAAAGGATCTAGCAATACGGGCCACTCGCACCATATTTGCTGTCCGACATGATGGATGACAGGTTCTCTACTGCTGGCTCATCTCATTCCTGTGCTTTCGGATCAGCGAATCGCCTATCGAGAGAACGTAGCATTTTACACGCCTGTTTCACACTAAATGACGTCTCCAGTGCACTTTCTGTACACGCGAATCGAAAAAGACATTATAGATAGTGTCATTATAACTTCTTATAAAATATTCTCAAACAAGATTCTTAACCTTAATGCTTCCTATAGCATCAAATCAAATCAAAAGGCTAGTGTAATAGAGCTATAAGCGACGAATAAGATTGACCCCTGTATTAATGTCCTTCCGCCAAAAGACTAATCTAAAGAACACCAAATTAACAAACTTGTGCCCATGTGTCGTGCCCAGTATAGTGTTCAGCTTGGATCATTTTGGATCTCGTATTCCTGCATCTCCTGTTTGAGGTCCTGCTGCTCCTTTCCTGAAGCAGGACTTCCTGATCCTACAGCAGTGGAGGACAGCGTCCAGGATCGCCGGTATAAGAATATGGCCAATACGAGTTTCGAAGGTGACGCTCCTTTAGCGATCCAGTAGCGTTGAAGTTGTTGTTCGCCGTTTCCCAAGATCTTTTAAACATAGGGGCGTGGTGATCTGCTTTAGGTTCCCAGTAACCGTGCATGTCATACGTCATCAGCTTGATAAAATCAACGTTCTGGCTAACGACAGGAACATCATAGCCGGCATCAGTGGTACCCTGGTAACCATTTACTGCTACAGATAGCAAAAAGCTGTTTTGATTGAATGCAGTACGGAGTACTATAAGCAAGTTGGTGAATCCTGTCTTGTCCGCTGCGGATGATAGAATCTCCCAGTCGACATGTAGCCCCTTGAAACCTGTCTGAGAATCTCACTACAGAAGTGACAAAGGTGTCGATTTTTACGGGATCTGCAACCAACTGAAGTCTTCTCCGCCTCCTATAGCAATCATAGTCTTAAGTGCAGGATTAACCTGTCTAAGCGCGTTAAACTATGCATAAAACTGGTTACCGATGTCAACATCAGAGTTGGATGACTGAATGGTATACGTTATGGGATTCAGGATTGCGAAGGCGCAGATAAGATGCGTACAGAGCTTAGGGTCAATGCTGTTGACATAGTAGTTTTAAGTTCGAACTTGGTGATAAGAATACTATCCTGTTTGATCAGCCTAACCGATTGCAGTAAGCAGCTTTGAGCAAAGTGGGAAAAGCTATAAGCAACATAGACTGCTGTGTTGATTGTTAATTTTTTCTAAGTCAAACGTGTGTACCAGACCGATAGAGAGATCAATTTGGAAAATAATTGGACGAATTTTGATGGCCAACTTCATCGTTAGGTGCTCTGAACGCCAGGTGGTTTACCTGTGTCTATACTGCTCGTCGAGGACTAGTTTTTATACAGGAAGCTCATCAAAGACTTGTTCACACTTTACACGTGATAAATGTCAACTCAGAAAATTACTTTTAACACTTGTGCTCATGTTGACTGTGCATCTGTTACGTGCGAATAGACGTATGCGCGTTATAACGTGAGAGCTCTGTCCCGCCTTTAGTAGTTCAGTTGTAATTGAGTCATAGTAAGTCTCCTTTAAAAGTTCAGCAATTCAACTTGGCTTGCTCCTGGGGCTTATTGAAGCATATGAATCCGTAATAAATCAGATGCATCTTGTAGTTACGGGCTCTCACTGTTTTTCTTCCGGTTGTTTCATATGTTATACTTGGTCATGTTTAAGTATATACTTAATTGTACAGAATTAAACTTATTGTTTGATTTCATCAACGTTTCTCATGGGTGTGAATAACACACGCGCTTTTAGTTTCTGCTTAATTTCATTGGCACAGTGAAAATTGAATGTTTGAAAATCAAGAAACTGAACACTTGTGTTGTAGTATGTTTGAAAAAGCGGCCACACTTGCCTATACAGACTTTAAGTGATAAGAAGACACGTTTCATTGTTTATGGCATGAGTAATGACTTTGTATTTTCAGCAAACATACAGCAATGACATGGAGTCGAAATCGTAATTAACTTAGCCATTTAGTGAACTTGATCTTTCAGTGGAAATTGGGTGCTTGTGAGCCAGTTATATTCATTGCAATGAACGCACTATTGAATGTATATGCACTAGCAATGAAGTTAGCAATGTTGTTCATTTAAAATATTTACATTAATATTTAATGATGTTGTCACAACTTTATGAAGGACTTTGCTTGGTCCAATACTTGCATAAAAGTATTAATAATCTGATTATAAAAGTCGCAGCGCCTACTACAATCAATATTTAATTTTAAAAATAATAAGTTTTTAACAATAAATATCGTAGGTATTCTTTCTTAATCTCAAGATAACACAACAAGCCTTATTTGTCATTTAATCACCATTAACTTCACATTTTCATTGAGCAAAATCGATTGGGTTTACAACTGGTTTTTAAACTCATCTTTCATTATTCAGATTGATATCATCTGGCTTGCTCAGAGACCAAGGGCGTTGCAACTTGGCTGTTGCCATAGTTCTCCGTTTACAAAGCTACATTTATTTTCACACATATGGTAGTCTCATTTGGATAACAGCATCTCTGTTAATAGGATACCAGACGCCGCCATGTTGGATACAGTAACTTTTTTTTTCAAAATCTGTTTTATAATTAACTATTTTTCTTCTCTTATAAACATGAGTTTCTCACGTTTCAGACAGTAGCCGTTCCGTGTGAATAATTTGCGACTTTACTTTTTAAACCTTAACACAAACTGTTATTGGACAGAAAGCGTTAGATGTAACTATAACCATGCGTGTATATACCCGTGAAAGTGACAACTGAATTCAAGCTGCATCATTCCTTAACGTGAAACAATCAAGCATACAGACCATTAGAACAAACTAACTTGATATATATATCTCGATACTGAATCTATTTCCCAGCTGAACAAGCAACATTTTGCGGCCAGTCGCATGCGTTGATAGCCTTGTTAAAATACAGACCGGCAGGACACTGCATCAGAATAGCTTGTCCAAAGTTGCAAACATAGTACGAAGTGCAGCTGCTAGGGTTGGCATAGTAGCCGCTAGACGTCGGACATGTGACTGAAATTCAATGTAAACAGAGTACGTGATTAGTGATGGGCGCTAGACCAGTTTTCAGAAACTACTTACAAACAGCTGAGGGCTTAGTAGTAGTTACAGTAGCTTTAGTCGTAGTCGCAGTCGCTTTCGTGGTTGTTTTGCTAGTAGCTGATCCTGTAGCAGGTTTAGTAGTAGTACTGACGGGACTCTTCGTGGTAACAACCGTAGACGAGGCCTTTGTAGTAGTAGCGTTAGCAGCTTTGGAAGTAGTGATAGTAGCAGGTTTAGTAGTAGTAGTAGGAAGCCTAGTGGTTGTAACTGTTGTGGTTGGCTTGACTGTAGTACTAGTTGTTACAACGTTCGAGTTGTTTAGGCTCCTTGAAATAGCCGTCATAATCGGGTTGAAACCACCGCCACACACATTCGAAAAGTCGTCCATACTGACGTCCCATACCATGGCACCGCCTAACCCTTTGGAAACGGCATAGCGCGCTTTGTACGCAGCCATGTTGGCATCGTCATACCCGACCCATTCGGTCGACGAGTAAGCATAAGGTCCGATAAGATAGCTGGGGTCTGTTACTACATTCCATCCATTGAGGCGAATGTTACTGCAAATCTCGTAATAGCCAAGGAATCCCGATTCCAATGTCTGAGGTCCTGCTGTTCCCGCTCCTGAGGAAGGGGCAGGTGGTACCACTGCCGTGGATGACAGCTTCCAGGATCGTCCATACAGGGGGATGCCCACCACCAGTTTAGAGGGCGAAGCGCCTTTAGTGATCCAGTAGTTGACGGTGAAGTCAACGTTGTTGTTAACGGTCTCCCAGGATCTTTTGTACATAGGGGCGTGGTGATCGGCTTTAGGTTCCCAAGAGCCGTGCATATCGTACGTCATCAGGTTGATAAAATCAACGTTCTGGCTTATGGCAGGAACGTCGTAGCCGGCATCTATGGTACCCTGTCCCGCACCTACTGCGACGGACAACAGGAAGCCATTTTGACTGAATGCAGTACGGAGTGCTCTTAGCAAACTGACGAATCCGGTCTTGTCCGCTGCGGATGAAGGATACTCCCAGTCGACATCTAGTCCATTGAAACCGTACTGTTTGAGGAAGTTGACTACAGAGGTGACAAAGGTCGAGATTTTCGCGGGATCTGCAACTAGTTGAGAGTACTTGGTGCCCTGGGAGTCATTCCAGCCTCCTATGGCGATCATGGTCTTGAGAGCAGGGTTTACCTGCTTCAGAGCGTTAAACTTGGCGTAGAACTGGTTGTCAATGTCGACCCATGAGTCGAACACCTTGATGGAATGTGATGTGGCGTCGAGAGTGGCAAAGGCATAGATGAGGTGCGTACACAGGTTGGGATCGATGTTGCTGACAGTATATTTGCCTATTCCTGCGTTTGACGAAAATTTACTCAACACTGATGAGTCAAACTTGACTGCGACTAGTACTCTAGAGTAAATCTTCTGAATAGTAGATATCCGTAACAATAGTTCAACAAATTGAAACCATAAGATTTGAGCCATTGAGTTTACTCCACATTTCATGTTACCAGTAAACGAACGTTGTTCTTATCCTAGTTACATTAACGAGTGACGCATCTCGTGCGTAATGATCAAACAATACACGCTACCTACGCCACTTCTATAAACAATGTTGATAATTAAAATAGGATGAAGATAACGGAAAATCAAACAGATACCATTTCGGTAGAACGGCCAATTGGGAAAGTAGCAGACGAATTTTGACTGAGCCTCCGACTGTTGGAAACAGCAGACAAGTAAAGCTGCTAGAGCTACTACAAATTTCATCTTAGACAAGTTCTCATACGCAAAGTACAATGTCTTGTTATTCACTTTTGCCTGACTTTATAAAGGCCACTAAACAGATGCCCTGGTTGCGCCATAATTGCCTAAATAAAAGCCAAAAACACTTGTGTTCTGAACACCTGATTCAACTTCCTTTCAGTATGTAGCAGCAGTCGATAATATTGTTTCACCATATTGGACACCCGGGGCTTAATTACACCTAAATTCAACTTTTAGCTCTTAAATTAACGTTGCGTGACAAAGAAACATGTTCCTCAGTACGCCACTTCCTTTTATCTTACTAACGCATTCACTTTAATGGTTTCTAAACATCTGTACCTGAAGTTTGCAATTCGTTAAATAAACATTTGCAGCTGCTTGTGTAGACTGTGTCATTGCAATGCGCATTTCACTTGTTTGGATAAAACTCCGTTATATCAATCATAATTAGACGAGGGAATACTAGGCATGGGATTGCTGTTGCTGGTTTTGCTTTTACGAATATATTGAAGGTCTTCTAAGACGTGTTTACTTGTAGCCGTAAACACGTATTTACGTCACGTGTGGTGAGTGAACGCAAATGATAAACCAGCTGTTTCAGTGACGAAACTGACTTGCTTGATTCGCTCCCTACAATACTCTCGAGTTCATTTACTAGATCTTCCATATACATGTATGTGTATGTCTTATGTACATAAGAAGTAAACAACTTAGTTTAGTTTAGCAACCAACTTAATTCCGACTGTGACTTTTCAACTTAAACAACGAACTGTATACACCTTGTTTTGCTTTGTTTTGTTCGCTATTTTGTCCATGGGCGACACTCAGTACTTCTCATTGTTCCATGTTCCTGTTCCAGTTGCACAGTTACGTATCATAGTTCCAAACTCGGAAGAAATAAACCTAGCTGGCATACCTAACAGATAAGCCAAAAAGGTACTAACGGTGTCGATGTTGATGCTCAGTTCTTTGCAAGTCTTTGCCTTTGCTAATGCAATTGCTATGCTAATGCTAAAGGTAGAAGAATGCCTTTTCATGCTGAAACCGTCACCGTTTATTATCCTTAGAATGAAACATAAAAATTCTGCAAGTCAGAAACACACAAGCAATATCGCGATCAGCATTGTATCGATGAATGGATTATTTCCCAGCGGTGCAGGCAACATTATACGGCCAATCGCAAGTGCTTATAGCTGGGTTGTAAAAAAGACTGGAAGGACACTGCGTCAGGATAGCTTGTCCGAAGTTGCAGACGTAGAACGAAGTGCAGCTGCTAGGGTTAGCGTAGTAGCCGAAAGATGTTGGACATGTGACTAAAGATAAAGTGGTTGCATCGTTGAAAGTGCTTAATCCGCTTTTAGCTTTTAGCAGTACTTACATGCTTCCGATGACTTGGCAGTAGTTGGAGTGGTTTTCGTAGTTGTAGTCACGGTTGCTAAAGCGGTTAATACCAGAAACATCAGAATTAGTGATTAGTGGCAGTTAGCATCTGCAATATTTTCACTACTAGCAGCAGTAGGCTGAGATTTACTACGGAAAGGCTTACTAGTAGTTATATTAGCTGGTCTAGCAGTGCTGCTTGCGGGTAAAACGTTGGAGCTGCTTAGACTTCGCGAGATGGACGTCATAACTGGGTTGACACCACCGCCACAGATGTTTGAAAAGTCGTCCATACTGACATCCCACACCATGGCACCACCCAGTCCTTTAGAAACAGCATAGCGCGCTTTGTACGCAGCCATGTTAGCATCGTCGTATCCGACCCATTCGTTAGACGAGTAGGCATAAGGCCCCATAAGATAGTTGGGGTCCGTTACTACCTTCCATCCATTGAGGCGAACGTTATTGCAAACCTCGTAGTAGGCAAGAATTCCCGCTTCTTTGGTCTGAGGTCCTTCTGTTCCTGGTCCTGATGCAGGGGCCGGAGGTACCACTGCAGCGGAGGACAGCTTCCATGACCGTCCATACAGGGGGATGCCCACCACCAGTTTAGAAGGTAGCCTTTACTGACCCAGTAGCTGACGCCGAAGTCAACGTTAAGGTTGATGGTCTCTCCTGATCTCTTGTGCATGGGAGCATGGTGATCTGCTGTAGTGGGTTCCCAGGAGCCGTGCATGTCGTACGTCATCAGGTTGATGAAGTCGACGTTCTGGCTAATGACAGGAACATCGTAACCGGCATCAATGGTACTCTGTCCTACGCTAACTGCTACAGATAACAAGAAGCCATTTTGACTGAATGCAGCACGGAGTGCTTTCGTCAGATTGGCGAACCCGGTCTTGTCCGCTGCGGATGAAGGATACTCCCAGTCGACATCTAGTCCGTTGAAACCGTACTGTTTAAGAAAGCTTACCACGGAATTGACAAAGTTGTTGATTTTCGCGGGATCTGCAACCATTCGGGAGTACTTGGTGCCTTGGGAGTCATTCCAGCCTCCTATAGCGATCAAAGTCTTGAGAGCAGGGTTAGCCTGCTTTAGCGCGTTGAACTTCGCATAGAACTGGTTGTCAATGTCGGCCCAGGTGTCGTACACCTTGATGGTAAACGTTGTTTCGTCCAGTGTGGCAAAGGCGTAGATGAGATGCGTGCAGAGGTTAGGGTCAATGTTACTGACTTTAAATTTCCCTATACCTGCGTTACACAAGAAACTTGTCAATCAACTTCTAGACTTGAACCTATTCTTAGAACAACTAACATATTCCCTAGCTTTACATAACGTAACAACATGTACCCTATTTTCACGTGCTCTATATTTGAACTACTTGGCGCGTTTTGGACAACTGCTGGTGTTACCTACATAAGTATTGTGCACCTCTAGATTTAGAAGATGGCATTCAACACTAGTTATGTCCGCGTATTTATACAGCAAATAAAGGAACAGAATTCAGAACTTGCCACATCTGTAGAAAGGCCAGTTTGGAAAGTAGCAGACGAATTTCGAATGGCCTTCTGACTGCTGGACCAAGGAGGCGGACAAAGCTGCTAGAGCTAGTGCACACTTCATCTTCGAGTCGTCTTAAAAGTACTGTTCGCTAGCGCCTGACCTTATAATGGCCACAAACTGATTCCACTATATTTGGACAACTGCATTTCATAGAAAAGTAAACAACACTTATGTCCCTGCAATCTGAACCCAGCTTTTTTAACTGTGTTTATCTTTCATTGTAAATGTATTGGAAAGGTGTTGATTCAATTGTGCGTTGGCTTAGATAGACCTAATCTCTACTGCTAAATCCTGGTTTGGATTCTGGGAATCCATTACATGTTTGGTTTAAGAGAGTTCGACTTTTTCAGAATTTGAACATTAGTCAGTAATTTAACAGGCAGTGTGCGTCACGTCCTGTTTTTTTCTTACGTATGTATGCATGGCAGGTAAAATTGATATAATTATACGAAATTAATGTGTTTCATACGTGCGGAACTTGGCTTAATTGGCTGACACACGTAAACAGTGCAGTAAATTCACTCACTGCGTCTCAGTGTAAAGAAACTTGCAGATAATTGAGTACACCTGCCTGTACTTAATGCGTACAGTATGCGCCTTTCGTTTCAGTAATGTGTATATCCTTTACTTTATTAAACTTCGGTGTTACATGAGATACGGGTATGTACCAAAAAACAAAAAGACTTGTTGACTTGTAAAGCGACTAAAAACAAGACAAGGAAGGAATACATGTTGTTGAGTTTCTTTTATTGAGATAAGTAAACAACTACGTGAATTGTCAACCAAGAAACACAATCATCAGTTTCAAGAGCAGATGCTTTTACTTCTGAGGAGATTACAAGAATTACAAAGTTAGAAATTAGAGCTCTTGTGTTAATCGCAGACAAAATTTGTCTCTTATGCTGTAGCTACTCAACGATGTGGTATCGTGCACACAGCCTACGGACCCGCGGTGCAGTTCACGTTCTGCGGGTAGTCGCATGTACGGCTCAGGGGATTGAAGTACAAGCCAGTGCTGCATTGCATCAAAGTGGGCTGAGTGCAAATGTAGTACGAGGAGCAGCTTGTAGGGTTTGGGTAGTATCCAGGCGTAGAAGGGCATGTAACTGTGGAATACAAAAAGCGAGTTCACTAAACACTGACTTTGTTTTACTAGTAGGTTCATTGGTTGAAGCCCAGTAAAGGCAGTTATTTTCAATTATGATTAAACTCAATTACACTCTAAGAGCTGTTATGTAGTTATGATGCTAATAAGATGAATAGTTACAAGTTGTTGTAGGCTGCGTAGTAGTCGTCGTGGACCGAATAGTGGTAGTGGTAGGTGCAGCAGTTGTAGTGGTTGCAGCGATAGTTGTCGATAGCGTGGTAGCAGACGTAGATGTAGGTGAAGACGTAGTGGTAGTAGTAGTGCTGGAACCAGTAAGAGCCGTCGAAATAGCCGTCTGCATTGGATTAGCACCAGCTCCACACAAGTTAGTGAAATCATCCATGCTAATATCCCAAACCATGGCTCCTCCAAGACCTCTGGAAATAGCATACCGCACCTTTACCTGTGCCATAGCAGCGTTGTCATATCCTACCCAGTCCGTAGAGGAGTAGGCGTAGGGACCCATTAGTAGATTCGGATCAGTGGTTACCCTCCATCCGTTGATCTTTACATTGTTACAAACCTCATAGTAGGCAAGATAGCCCTTCTCATTGGTGAAAGGACCTGCGTCACCTGCACCTGAAGCAGGAGCTGGTGGAGTCACTTTAGTCGAAGACAGCTTCCAGGATCGTCCGTAGATGGGCATCCCCAGAATGAGTTTTGAAGGAGTGGCCCCTTTACTAATCCAGTAGTTAACAGAAAAATTGGCGTACAGGTTAGTTGTATCCCAGGATCTTTTATGAAGCGGTGCATGATGGTCGGCTGAAGTGGTTTCCCACGCACCATGCAAATCGTATGTCATTAAATTGATGAAGTCCACGTTCTGGTTAATGCCAGGAATGTCATAGCCTGCATCGATGGTGCTCTGACCTGCTGAAACAGCTACGCTTAACAGGTAACCGTTCTGGGTGAGAGCAGTACGAAGGGCCCTAAGCAAATTGACAAAGCCCGTCTTGTCGGCAGCTGTCGCAGGGTACTCCCAGTCGACATCCAAGCCGTTGAAACCATACTGTTTTAGAAAATTGACCACCGAGGTGACGAAGGTGTTGATTCTTGTCGAGTCTGCAACAAGCTGCGAGTATTTGGTACCCTGGGAATCACTCCAGCCTCCTATGGCAATCAGGGTCTTAAGAGCAGGGTTTGTCTGCCTGAGTGCGTTGAATTTAGCGTAGAATTGGTTGTCGATGTCAACCCAGGAGTCAAACACCTTGATTGTATACGTTGTAGCGTCCAGAACGGCAAAGGCGTAGATGAGATGAGTGCAGAGGTTCGGGTTGACGTTACTCACAGTATACTTTCCTACTCCTATACAAATGAGTACAACCCAGAGATGTAACAAAAGAAGGCAATATGCTGTGGTGAATAGCTCGTCTTTGGTGAAATCGTTTTTTTTTCGTCCTCATGACAAGATTAATATACTGTACTCAGACGCTCGAGAACTGACTTTGAACTACGCCATCTATCGGCGTACTAAAGTTTTAATTAGCAAAGATGGCTTACATGAAGCATTTTATCTTCTACGTTTGTTGGAAGCAGGAAATTGGAATGCAAATTACCAGTTTTAACCATTTGTAATGTTCCTCTTGTTCCTAAAAGAAGCCGTATACCGAATACCACAATAACCGAATAACATTATATATTTTAATAGAAGATAAATGTCTTGAATCGATTAAACCTACCCGTCCTGTAAAACGCCCAGTTGGGAAAATAGCACACGAACTTGTACTGTTGCTGGGCCTGGCTTTCATAGGCAGACATCAATATCCCGACTGTGAAAAGTACCGTCAACTTCATCTCGAAGTGAAGGGCTATTCGTAGTCGCCAAGACTAGTTAAATTCTTCTCGCTACGTACCTATTTATAGTAGCCGCATTTGCCTTCTGCCGAGGGCAAACCACTTGACCTGGGTTGCCTTCAACCTGTGCACAACGTTGGTTCCTGTAACCTTGTCCTATATGTGGCCTTTGTTAGAAACAGGTTTACCGAAGGTCGAAGGTCCACGTTCATGGACAATGACCTGACGTTCGGCTCTTTGTCCTGTGCCTAAAAATAGCAAATGTTGTACCTATCAGTAGATCTACTGCAGGCAGCGCCCTGTTTTCCTCTACCCATGTTCCTATTTACAGTCAAACTGGTAAAATTCCAATTCTAGAAAGATTTTATCCTTAACTATAATATTGTTAACTGACAGATAGAACGACACTTAGAAATACAGATGGATGGATTAATGGATGGATGGATTAATGGATGGATGGATATAGATAGACGGATAGACAAATAGGTAGGTAGGTATGTAGGTAGATAGATATACATATAGATAGATAGGTGTAAGCTTAAGTTTATACAGACACATTTCATACGTGTCTAATAGTATAATTTTCAGTGAATGTTTAAAAAGATCTGACTGCCCAGTCCATGATTAAGTACAGTTTTCCACTATTTTGTGTTTTTGCTTGTACCGTCAACCATGTTTTTGCATAACAACAAAACTTATCTTAAAGGCTACAGTTTAGTATCTTCAAATGCAGAGCTAAAATCCTGTTATTTTCTATCAGCAAGTTATTTCAAAATAATCGATTTCAAAACAAGTTACTAATAATTTTACCGCCAGTTTTAGTAAATCCTAGCCATTCTTAAAATTCTAAATTCTAGCAATCTTGCTGTACACCTTTTTCGTTAACAGACTGCACTTGCAATCAACTAGTTAGTTTGTGCCATGTTTCATTTGAAAACTGTGGTTTACTTCAAGTAGCGACACCTACAAAGTTTCAATATAATAGAAACGAAGAAATACAGACGGAAAATGACTAATTGTATGAACTCGTTACATGTTAAACATTCTATGCTATAGATATATCACTATATTTAGAATAACATGCTTGAAGGGTTTGACGTATGAATACTTCTTGCTGATCGATTTTCTAAGGAAGCTAAAACTGCTGGGCGTGTTCTGGTACGATGCCTTAAGGTCCTGAAGTGCAGTGGACATTCCGTGGGTAGTCGCATATCTGAATAACGGGGTTGAAGTACAAACCAGGGCTGCATTGCATCAAAGGTGGTGGAGTGCAAACGTAGTAGGAAGAGCAACTTGTAGGACTCGAGTAATACCCAGGCGTAGATGGGCAGGTAACTAGTTGGAATACAAAACGGGGTTTCTGCAAAATGTTTTGCTAATCTCTTGGCTATGTTATGTTAGAAGTTAAGTTGTTCATTTGCTAAAGTTTAAATGAATATTTACAAGTTGTCGAAGATTGAGTAGTAGCCGTCCAAGTATTGCCAATAGAATCGGATGAAGTAGAAAGTCTGACAACGTTGGTGCCAGCTAAAGTCTTCGAAATAGCTGTCTGTATTGGACTAGCACCAGCCCCACACGAGTTGGTGAAGTCGTCCATGCTGATGTCCCAAACCATGGCTCCTCCAAGACCTTTGGAAATAGCATACCGAGCCTTTGCCTGCGCCATAGCAGCATTATCGTACCCAACCCAG
Organism: Leptestheria dahalacensis; assembly: GCA_022114935.1. Classification (NCBI taxonomy): domain Eukaryota; kingdom Metazoa; phylum Arthropoda; class Branchiopoda; order Diplostraca; family Leptestheriidae; genus Leptestheria; species Leptestheria dahalacensis. The sequence goes on from JAIQCU010000142.1 coordinate 44,897, forward strand.
TTCGTGGAGGAGTAGGCGTAGGGACCCATTAGTAGATTGGGATCAGTAGTAACTTTCCATCCATTGATCTTTACATTGTTGCAAATTTCGTAATATGCAAGGTAGCCAGCCTGGTTAGTGTAAGGACCGGCGTCTCCGGCCCCTGAAGCAGGAGCTGGTGGAGTCACTTTAGTCGAAGACAGCCTCCAGGATCGTCCGTAGATGGGGATGCCCAAAACGAGTTTTGAAGGAGTGGCCCCTTTACTAATCCAGTAGTTGACAGAGAAATTGGCGTACAGGTTGGTTGTATCCCAGGATCTTTTATGAAGCGGTGCATGATGGTCGGCTGAGGTGGTTTCCCACGCACCATGCATATCGTATGTCATTAAATTGATGAAGTCCACGTTCTGGTTAATGCCAGGAATGTCATAGCCTGCATCGATGGTGCTCTGGCCCGCTGAAACAGCTACGCTTAACAGGTAACCGTTCTGGGTGAGTGCAGTACGAAGGGCCCTAAGCAAATTGACAAAGCCCGTCTTGTCGGCAGCTGTCGCAGGGTACTCCCAGTCGATATCCAAGCCGTTGAAACCATACTGTTTTAGAAAATTGACCACCGAGGTGACGAAGCTGTTGATTCTTGTCGAGTCTGCAACAAGCTGCGAGTATTTGGTACCCTGGGAATCACTCCAGCCTCCAATGGCAATCAGGGTCTTGAGAGCAGGGTTTGTCTGCCTGAGTGCGTTGAATTTAGCGTAGAATTGGTTGTCGATATCAACCCAGGAGTCAAAGACTTTAATGGTGTACGTTGCAGCGTCCAGGGTAGCAAATGCGTAGATCAGATGAGTGCAAAGGTTTGGATTGATGTTGCTCACAGTATACTTTCCCACGCCTATAACAAAAGAAATTAGGTTGTATCATTAAAGTACACGGATAAGCTCAGATCATATAGTGCCATCTAGCGGCGCCTTGCAAAGTTAGTTAGTCTTCTTACGTAAGAAGCTACTTTTTCTATTGTACTTTGCTTTCAACTTCGTATCTAGCGTTAACGTTTAGAATAACGATACACAAAACGTACCAGTCCTGTAAAAAGCCCAGTTAGGAAAGTAGCAAACGAATTTGTACTGCTGCTGAGCCTCTCCATTTTGAAGACAAAGAATTATTCCAACTGTCAAAAGTAGTGCCAGCCTCATCTCGACGTCTGAAGCTATCTGTGGTCACCCAGACTTTAATCTGAACCTCCCTGAGTTCTTCTTTCATAAGTAGCAGTTTAAATATGCCAAGGGCTGAAAGCATAATCAGTTGATCAGAGTGGTTCAACCCTGGTCGCCAAGTGACCTGATGGCCTTTCACGCTTTGACCTGAGGTCTGATTCGTCCAGAGGACCAGCCTACGTGCAGGTGAATTCCTATACATAGAGACTAGCCTTCCCACCGTCGATATGGATCAGCTGTCACTCAGGTACAATACCATTTACGAAGGTATGTACAGTGCTGTACTCTTTTACCTGCATCTTCAATATTTACAACAGTTTAGAAGGCAATTTAGTGCAGAAGTTAACATTCCTGCTTTGGCTCGATTGACCATTTCGTATTACATTAAGACACAGATTAAACATCAACACGCACCGTTAATATTATTTAGTATTTTAGCGTGTTTGAAAGCAACGTAGAACGCAATCCTGTATAGCTGACTTTAGTTTAATTACAATGGTACCGAAATACACACCGGTGAAAACACAGTGGGATGAGTTTCACCGGTCGTAGATGCATAAAACGAAAGTTAAAATTTGTCTAATTATACTAAAAATACATACGTACTTAAAGCGTTCTATAATAGTACTCATTGCCGAACCAGCGAACGGTTTATAAATAACTGAATTGTCGTCGATATAACGTTTTGTATGTAGGTTAATCATCAGAAGTCATAATGTGCATTATTCTGTATTAGTACATGATCAGCAGATATCATAACATTACGGTATATGCAGTCCATAAATAGTTGGTTAGTTACAGAGATAGTAGATGGATAGATAGAGAGAGAGAGAGAGAGAGAGATAGAGAGATAGATAGATAGATAGATAGATAGATAGATAGATAGATAGATAGATAGATAGATAGATAGATAGATAGATAGATAGATAGATAGATAGATAGATAGATAGATAGATAGATAGATAGATAGATAGATAGATAGATAGATTAGCCACTGAACAGAGAATATGCGTGCTCAAACGATAACACTTTTGCGTTTTGACGAGTCTCTGTCGTTCGCCCCTCCCTGTGGAACGTTGGAAGGCCAATCGCAGACATTATTTCTCCTATTAAAGAAAAGTCCACTTGGGCACTGCAGAGCTGCGAACTTCCCAAAAATGCAGACCAAGAATTTCGAAGGATCGACAGGATCAGCATAGTAACCGTCTCGACCTGGGCAGGTAGCTAATGCATACAAAAAGACATAGTTAAAATAGTTACAGCACATACTTCAGAAACTAAATCAGTGGCTAATTAAGCTACTACTTACCACCTGTTACAGGCCTTTTGGTAGTTGTGCTACCTATTGCAGTTTCGCTGGTAGCTCGCGTACTAACTTCAGATGCTAGGGTCGAATTCGAGTCCCTTAAGGCCTTTGAAATGGCAGTAAGGATCGGGTTTGCCCCCTTCCCGCAAACGTTGCCAAAGTCATCCATACTGAGTTCCCAAACCATGACTCCTCCAAGGCCTCTAGACACTGCGTACTCTGTTTTAACTGCTGCCATCTGGGGATCGTCATAGCCGACCCATTCGGCGCTGGAATGAGCGAAAGGTCCCATTCTATTACTAGGATCGGTAGTTACCTTCCATCTTTTCGAGCAGATTTCGTAGTAAGCGAGGAACCCTGCTTCCTTGGTAAAAGGACCAGGGGTCCCCGGTCCTGCAGCAGGGGCCGGTGGGATGACCGAGGTCGAGACCAGTTTCCAGGATCGTCCATAAAGTGGTATGCCTAGGACTAGCTTTGAAGGATCGGCCCTTTTATTGATCCAGTAGTTAACAGCAGCATCCACGTTATTGTTTGTAGTTTCCCAGGGTCTTCGACGCAATGGCGAATGATGATCTGCATCCTTCTCCCATGATCCGTGAAAATCGTACGATAGCAAGTTAATCCAATCGACATTCTGGTTGATACTTGGTACATCGTATCCTTCATCGATGATCGCTTGGCTAATAGAAACCGCTATCGACAGCAAGTAGCCGTCCTTTTTGAAAGAGGACCGAAGGACCCTTAACAGTTTAGTGAGTCCCAGCTTGTCTGACACTGATAGAGGGAACTCCCAGTCCAAGTCGAGTCCATCAAACTTATGTTTCTTCAGAAATGAAAGGGCAGATCGGACAAAAGCTTCAATCTTTGCAGGGTCGCTAACCAACTGAGAGTACTTGGGACCCTGGGAATCATTCCAGCCGCCGATAGCGATCATGGTCTTCAAATCTGGTCTCTTCAACTTAAGACCGTTGAATCTGATGTAGGACTGGTTCTCGATATCGACAAAGGGATCGTGGATTCGTATGGAGTAAGTGACGGGATCGAGGACGGCAAAAGCGTAGATTACGTGCGTACAAAGGTCGGCGTTGATGTTTTGCACTGTGAACTTGCCGCTACCTTGAAACGTGATGAACAGACTAGTTAGTAAAGTTGTGAACCAAGTGAGAAACTTTTGTTCAGTTACCTTGTCTATAGAAGGCCCAATTGGGGAAGTAGCAGACGAACTTTGTAGCTGCCCAACTCGTGTTTTGCTCGTGGCTCAACAATGCTAATGCTAATAGCACAATCAGAGGCTTCATTCCTAGCTTCGTAAGAATCGCACTGGATTGACTGTAAGGACCCTGCCATCTTTATATAACTAAGGATGGCATAACCGCGCCCATCTTTGTAACTAGATGAATTAGTCCATGTATTAGTTACGCATGCTGCTCGTTTTCACTTGTTTTGTTCTTCTTCAAACTCTATAAAGATGACCATGACGAGCTCTGTGCAACTTGTCACGTACTCGAACAAATTACTACTTCAATATTCAGTACGTCATAACACACAGGGTTTTCACTTTGGAAATTAACTTAACGTTAAGTTAATGTAACATACGTGTAATGGTCTTTAAGAACAATTCATTACGTACCTAAGAACAACAAGGTACAAAACACGTGGTTTCTCAACAAGTACCGCCACAATTCACAATTTCTCAACAATCTATAGCTAAACGTCAGATTAATTACAGAAGCCATTGATAATTACGTCAAATCTTTACCAACAAATTAATTTTTGGCTTATATATTATAGTCGTAAAAACATCATGAGTTGACAAAGGTTCTTCATGATCTTGCTCAGAAAACTTTCCCTTAGTTGGCCGCAAAAGCGCCCGGTCCGTATGTGCGGTTACCTAGCAACGCGTTTCCCAAAACACACGCGCCATTTTAGTTCTGTGTTCGCTACTGGCTCGTTGAGATCGGGTAAAGGGTTTTCAGACTTGAAAAGAGAGAATCTTGCTTTTGAATCACAAGAATGGCCTCAAATAGAACCAAGTTGTGGCTGAATGGATTTCACGACGTCTCAGCTAATCTTGGCAGTACTTACGACCTGGTCCAACTGGCGCTGGCCGACTTGAATAACGATGGAGAATACCTGTTGGCTGTAATGACCGTTCCCGAGTTGACAAAGAGCAAGATTACCATTTTCAAAGGACCCTATGTCGTTAATGAGATAGAGCTCGATGAATTGGCTACCGGATTGTGCGTACTTACTTTAGAAACGTCTTATCCAGGTAAACCTTATCTAAACAATGATAGCAACAACAGTAAAAGATGATAGCAATTAATTAAATGAGAAGTTATAGTTAACTGCTGCGTTGTATTTATCGAGTTCCTTGGGGTAGCAGATCCGAAGCCAGCGCCACCTAGTGGTAGCTTCTATCAGCTTAAGCAGGGGGGTAGCCGCCATCTTGTTACCTGGTTTTCAAAGGGTGCGCGCAATGTTCACGGTTGTTAAGTCATATAAAGTAAAGGTTCGAGAAACATGATCTTGATAACATTAGTCTAGTTTTCGTCAATCTGTCTTTTGCTGACACTTGAATATTTTATGGATCAAGCGGTATCGGTATGTTATATTATTAAAATGCCATCTTCATGACATAAGTCATGTTTAAGTGCATTTACGGTTGCCTGGTTTTACAGCGCTCTCTGAAGCTTGAACTGACCGCAGCTATGAAATTTTCAGTTTAATGCGACTCTAAGCTCACCAAACCGAATCGGCCTAAAGTATACCGACTTGTAAGCTGAAGTTATTTATTCAATGCTTATTTCGTGTAACGTGCAGGGGATGTAACGTGTTACTTTATTACTATCACTAATGAATTAATTGATATTATTATTAGTTTAGTTTTTCCTTTAAGATGTCGACTTTGATATCAAGATTTCGAGCTTATGAAACAGATGTTAGTTGTATATGTAGTCGCCTTATACTTGTACGGTCACTTAATCAACTTTCTATTAACTTTAATTCAATCGCTATCGAATTTTACATAACTACAGTTTGGTAGTTCGCGATAGCCAGATACAGTACTCAGTTACAATTTGTCACCATTTCAGGATTAGTAGTGGCAGCAGGAGGTTCCATCTACATCTACAAGAACTTCAAACCTTTTTACAAGTTCTCGCTACCCAAACTGACCGAGAGTAGTGAGCCGCAGATCACTTTGCTGACATCCATGTTTCGCTACCCTCCCGACGTCTCCAGAAATTCTCTCCTCATCATCGGTACGGAAGAGAAGCTCATCTATATCGTCGATCCGCAGGCTTTTACTGTCATAGCAACGGTATGACATTAACATACTGATGTGAACTGAATATCGTTCATGTAGATAACGTATATGTTATGTACGGAATGACAGATTGACTTACCCTCCATTCCTGTGACGATCAAAACAACGGGATACTACGATGTCGAGTCGCATATTGCTGTTTCGACTCGAGATTCGACCGTCTTCGCCATCTCGCCCAACAATCAAGTTGAGGCCAAAGCGCTTTTCATTAGTCCGCAGCCAGTTTTTGATATTCTGCTGCATGAAAACGGTCTACTCGTGGTAACATCGAACAAGATGACATGCCTGACATTGCAGGTAATGTTTACAGCACAACAACTGTATTTAAAGTTAATTGGATAAGACAACAGCTTCGACTAGATTGTTAGTTTGCTGATATCGTCTTGTTACTCACATAGGCGCATATGATCATCACGATTATGACGGGAGTTATCCAGCAAAACAGATAATTATCGTAACTAATATCAGATTAAGTTATACTATCGTTTAGAATCATAAAATTACACTAAACACATATACTGACTGATCAATCAGCTTCACTGAAATGTTAACGTATTGATTTAACTGTAATTCCAAAATTATGTGTGTTATAACATATACTATTCAAATAACTTCATTGTCGTGTTGATATTAACGCTGTATTACCTGCAACAAGGGTTCCGTTCTATGGTCATTCAACTCTGAATATCGCGTAACCTCAGCGACCACCATAGTCGGTCACGATGGAGAGCAATTGGCACTTTTCGCTACAACCGGTGGCTTCGTCAACTTGCTACGAAACGGCCAAATCGTCGACAAGCTCGTCTTTTCAGACGAGATCATCTCCATGCTATTTGGTAGATTCGGCCGCGAGGAATCGGCTTTAATTCTAATTACAAAAGGTATTATCTTTAATGGACCAGCAAATTAAGACTCCGTAAAAAATACCTAATTGAATCTATTTATGGACAACACATTTAGGAGGAGAACTGATCGTTAAAATACTCAACCGGGCTTTCAACATGAATACTTTAAAAGCCGCGCCACTGGAGAGCCCAAACGAAATCGGTTTAGAAACAAGAGCGAAAAAGGCTGAAATCCTGCCTCAAAGGACCAAACTGTTCGTGGAGCAATCCTTTCACGAGCAGCAGGACCCCGCAGGTATCTTTATGCACAACATCAATTACCGCGTCAATATGCTTACATATTCCGCATTAGGTATCTATGAGGCTTTTCAATGCGGTTTAATCCGCATTCGCTTAAAAGCCCTTCAACAGCTGACGTCTATTACCTCTACGACGAACGGCGCTCTTCTGGAAACCCGTCAATCGACGTCAATTAACGCGACTTCGGTACTCATCGGCAATGGACCGAGCTATAAACTGCAGCTGAAGATTCACAACTGCAGTCAAAACGTCCTGGAGAATCTGCGCTGCAGTTTACTCTGCACGGAAGGGAATCTGGAAATCGGAAACGGCGTCCGTGAAGATCTGGGATTCGTATTTCCCGCCTCTTTTATGAAACAAGAATATGTAGTAAATGACGTCAGTGGCCAGGGTGGTTTCTTAAATTTCATAATTACGGATAATGCGGATGCTAGTATTGTATACCAAGCGAAAATAAACGTGAAACCTGTTTTTGCTTAACCAGGAAAACCACTCATCTAGCGGCGGTTTATGGAACTGTTTGCAGGCAAAAAAGGCGCCAAATTCAAATTTCATTTTATCTGTACTACAAAGCTACTTATAACAATATAATTAAGACAAGCGAAACGTTATTTACGATATAAGTGAGCTACTAATTTTAAACGGTAGTTAGATTTAAGTGAAATTTAAAAATTTAAGAATGAAAAGTAGGTCCGCCGACTTGCCATCTATGAATGAACGCGGGAAACGTCTCTACACACACGTCTTATTACAACCCACATACGCCAAGACAACAAACCCGTAAATGGTAACAGACGACGAAAATAAGCATAAGAGGCAGCGCCCTTTAATTTTCTCGTTTCGCTGTGAAGGTGGTCACCCGATGGGAATATCTTTTTAAAATTAAACCTGAATTTTGTCGGTTTTTCTGGTAATTACGAATGGTCTGACTGTATATTAACTTAACAAGGGCGTAACTTTTGGCCGTGTTTATCGAAGCAGGAGTTCTTTTGAGGAAAGAACGCGTTCTTTAAATCTAAAGAATCCCTGCTAAGGTTGGCATAAATACAGTAGAACCCTTGGATTTTGCGATACATTTATAAATTAAGGTTAAGGTTATCACTAGTGCATCAAGTTTATTTAGAAATATGTCATGTGACGTGCGATTAGTTTCTGAATGCCTGTTGCACTCACATCAAAACAAACGACTGCCATAACCGACCTTGGTGACGGGGAAACATTAGAGATGTGACGGTATGATTTTAATTGATTTTCTTAATTTTTCAGGTTCCCTAGGAAACTGAATTCATAATGGAAGACATTTTTCACTGGTGTCGGGAAGGGAACGCGCTTCAGGTGCGAGTATGGCTCGACGACACGGAACACGACATGAACCAGGGGTCAGTCAACTTCAGATTTGCCTTTGTGTTGTTAATTTACCCGTTTGTTTGGTTAGGGATGACCACGGATTTAGCCCGCTGCACTGGGCCGCCAAGGAAGGCCACGCCAATGTCGTGTCGCTGCTTATCCAGCGTGGTGCCCGCGTAAACGCCACAAACATGGGCGACGACACTCCGCTTCACCTGGCCGCCGCTCATGGCCATCGGGAGATCGTACTCATGGTATTAATACGATTCCACGGACGAAAATGTTAACCAGCTGAAGTAAAACATTGTTTTTTCTTATCTCGAAAACCAGTTGCTGAAAAACAAGTCAGACGTTAACTTCGTCAACGAGCACGGCAACACGGCTCTTCACTATGCCTGTTTCTGGGGCTACACCGCTGTAGCCGAGGATCTGGTCAATAACGGAGCCCTGGTATCGATCGCCAACAAGTACGGCGAGATCCCGCTGGACAAGTGCAGCGGGTCGCTAGCTAAACGTCTCCACGGTAACTGACCTTGACACCTTAACTAGCTATTACCCAATGAAATTTATGGGGATTTTCATTTAAAATGAATCTTTCCCGCAGAGTTGGCCGTTGAGAGCGGGCAAGATCTGAAACGCGTCGGGTTCAAGGACCAGAGCTGGATCGGTCAGAAAACCCGAAGCCGTAAGTCGTTCATCATTCGCATTTCCGCGTAAAATCAGTATACTTAAATTTGAACGACATTGGTTTGCCAGGTGACGCTACCTTATCTCGTCACAAGGGAATCAACATCCAGGAGTTGTCGCTGAAAACAAAGATGTCCGTTTCCCCGAGCGGCGAAGTGTGGCGTGGCAACTGGCAGGGTAACGACATCGTCGCAAAGTTTCTGACGGTTCGCGAGTGCACGTCGAGGATCTCGCGTGACTTCAATGAGGAGTTCCCCCGTCTGAGGATCTTCTCGCACCCCAACGTCTTGCCCGTCATCGGCTGCTGCAACGACCCACCCAACCTGGTGGTCATCAGTCAGTACGTGCCGTACGGGTCCCTCTACTCAGTCCTGCACGAGGGTAATGGATAACTTATGGCTACTACTCGTTGATGTCAGATTTATGGGTTTATCGGTTAGGCGGAGGTTTGGTTGTGGATACGGCTCAGGCGATTCGCTTCGCGCTGGACATTGCCCGCGGCATGGCTTTCCTGCACTCGCTGGAGAAGCAGCTGCCCAATTTCCATCTCTCCAGCAAACACGTCATGGTACTTTGAATTTGAATCCAGTCAACTTTAAATATAACTCGATGGACTTTAATTTTGTTTAAAATGCGAAATTCCCCGACAGATTGACGAGGACTTGACCGCTCGACTCAGTATGGCTGACGCCAAGTTCTCCTTCCAGGAGCGTGGGCGTTGCTACAACCCCCAGTGGATCGCTCCAGAAGGTAATTTTTAACATAACAACCTATTTAACTGTAATTATCTTAGAATCTAATAATAAGCGAATTGAAAAATAAATTATTTAGCTGGTTACAGTTAATTGCAATGAGATTACCGGTTTGAATTTAAACAGCCCTGCAGAAGAAAGGTAAAGAGATCAACGCCAAAGCTGCTGACATGTGGAGCTTCGCCGTGCTGCTGTGGGAACTGGCCACGCGTCAAGTGCCTTTTGCCGAGTATTCGCCTATGGAAGCAGGACTCAAGGTTTTTACCACAATTTCAACTTATTTAAACTTACGGTAACTTTAGTCAGATACATCTATATCTTACTGTAATTAACTTTAATAGTACTGATATCTTTCCTTCAAAAAAGTAGTTAAAAATAAGCGAATTAAGAGCTAAAAATTTTATTTCTTCTGTTACGCAGGTTGCCCTAGAAGGACTGCGAGTGTCAATCCCGCCCGGTCTGAGTCCGCACATCGCCAAACTGATCCGCATCTGCATGAACGAAGACCCCGGAAAGAGACCCACTTTCGACATGGTGCTTCCCATTCTGGAGAAAATGAAGCAGTGAAATTCATGGAACAAAGCAGAATGTCTTCTTTTGGAAAACCTGGACAGGGAATTCAACAGATTGAAGGGAAAAAAAGAAGAAAAATCTCCCAAATATCTTTTCTTAAAATAACTGCCGAGTGCCAATTGTGCAATGCGATTATCATGTGCTCGAGGAGTAAAATTTAATTTAATTTTCCCCTCTTTAATTACCTCTCTCTCCCATTCTCCCTTTGATTATTATATCCAACTTTGTAAAGCTTCCCTATCTTAAATTAATTTAACTTGACAAGAATTAATGTGCCTTTGTCATTTCCCTCCTTAATCTACAAAAAACTACAGAATTTCGCTAGTATTTTTGCATGTTATCTTTTTTCTATGAGCGAAACGAAGAGGAGGGGGGTTGGTCTGTAGTCTCGGTAATTAATACAGTTTTAATTTTTGTTTCTCTTCTAGATATTTGAATCGTTAAACTTTCTGATTGGATCACCGACCGAAGTCATACTTTAGAAATAACGAAATTTTTAGATGATATATAATAATTCCAAAAAAATACTTATTACAGTAAAACACACATTAATTTAAATAATTAATTAATTAAACATGTTATAATCAAACAGTACAGTTTTCAATTTCTGTTTTCCTTCTCTATATTATTGAATCGTTAAACACATATCTCATTCATTCGTCCTTTTATCACCGACACGGAAATTAAATGGATATTTGCTACCGTTTTGATAATTTAAAATCGATAATTTTGTAAAATAAAAAATCAAGTGCACCACAACCTGGCAATGGCCGAGTGGAAGGAAACAACAACAAATAAAAACGTTGAAAAACAAAATTTAAAAAAAGGGGGAGGAGAAAACGAAAAGATGAGCTACTCGGGACTAATTCTTGGCTTGTGGGGCAAATAAATTAAAAATGGCAGAAAATGTTTTTTCTTCCCAATAGATTTGTAAATAAATATTTAAATTTTTAAATTAAAAAAAATTTAATTGGTAATTATTTCTTGGTGTGGTGGGAGGATAGGACGCCCCGTTGCGTCAGTCCTTCGAAACGCTTGAACGTGTAATTGATGAACACCCAGTCCTTGTAGCCAGTGTCACCTTCAGTCACCGGGGCCGAGGCTATTTTTTGAAAAGGAAAAAAAATCAAGCCAATTAATTAAATTCATAATTGATTAACACAAATTAAATACTGGAAATAATCATCTATGTTGAATATCGAATGATTAAGATTAAATAATAATCTGACATTTCATTTCATGGATGAAAACCAACTATCATTAAAGGCGACAATTAATCATTTGTGAGTTTAATTAAGATAATTAAATTCTTAGTAGAATCGAGTCTAAAACTGAATTCACGTCACTGAACTGAAATTATTATTTCATAAGCAATTTTCATTCAAACTATTTAAAATTAACTAACCACAGATACGGTGAGATCCTGAATGAAAATTAACATTTAATTTCAAAAATTATTTTTTACTAATTACAATTAAGTGAAATTAACCAGAGATATGATGATGAGAATAAGATAAAGGAGGAGAGGGATCTGTAACAATTACGAATTTTGAGATCGACGTCGGGGAAGTCGTCAAAGTTGGACGTGTCATCGATGGATCGAACACTGACGGGAAACGCGGCGGGGCGCTCGCGGATGTGCTCCCAGTCGACGCCGCGGAAGAAGGACATTGATTTTATGTCGTCCAATCCGCGCTGGGAACCTACTCGACGGTCCGCTTCGCAGCAGAACCTTTTTCACAACATCAAATTAAACTTAATTCCATCACTTAACTAATTACTGATTGGTTCATTACAATATGTAAACTGCTTAACTGAGTTAAAGTAATTTCGATTCAATTAAACGTTTGACGACATTCTATTTCACCTTTAAACAAACTAAAGTTTACCTTATTCAGTTAAAACGTTTTTAAACTTTACGTATTCACAAGAATTAACGTCTTAACACAATAAAAGTTAATTCAATTAGCCACTTTTCTGAAACGTTTGATACCTCGTTGACAATAGAAAATTTACTTTTTAATGTAATTCAAATTAACTTAACTATAAGTCACTTAATCGACTATCTAAAGACCCAGCTGGTTAATGTATATCAATGGTATTCGATGCTTTATTAATCATTCTGAATGAACTTTTTCGATTTGAAAACAACCATTATAGCACACTATTTAAGATAACTAATCAAAATAAAACTCATTCAAACACTACAACGAATATAAGCTCATTAATAAGATTAACTACAGAGTAATTAAATGATTAACTTCGTAACATTCATACTTGATAAATATAGCAATATAAATTTGCGAAATAACGGTTAATGTTAATTTACTTCATAATAGTTTGGCGCGCATCTTCCGAGATGGGCACTTCCGGCGGGAAAACCAAAGTATCGCGCCAATTCATCACTTTGCGGTACGTCTCCTGGGGGTTTTCACTGCAGAACGGCGGATATCCTAACATTGACCAAACAACACCCGATTACGTCACAATTTCAACACTCGATACGTCGTTTAAAACGAAACTTGGAAAAAAAAATCTGAATTAAGAGATTAACTTCAATTACAATTAAATTCCAACTTAATATTAAGGCAAAACTAAGTTAATGAACTTACTTTATTTTAACTGGAAACAAATGCCATTGGATATGTCAACTTCAATCAACATTCTGATTAATTCTATTCTCTGTGATGATGTTAGTAATTAAGAATAATTTAATTCCCATTAATTAACCATTACGATGGAATGAATCTTGTGATACCGATACTGGTACACAATAAAATAAAATAAAAATTAATTTGTAGAATTTCTTTGATTACCAATCAGCATTTCGTACATGATGACACCGAGACTCCACCAATCACAGGCGGCCGTGTAGCCCGTCTGCAGGAACACTTCAGGAGCGATGTAGTCGGGAGTGCCTACCGTACTGTTGGTCAGCAAAATATCAACCATTAGTTGAATGATAGTCACAAATATCATTTGGATATCAAACGCCATTAATCGACACTTTAAAAGTTAACCTAATTAGACAACGAAATTAAATCGCAAATTCTCTTTAAATTATTAAAATATTAGATATTTTAAATAAGAACACCAGGGCGTCAAATTTGATTAACATTGTAATTAATGGAAATTAAAAAGTGGGAAAAATAAGGTTGAATGAAAGACGATACCTGTAGGCAAGGGCCCTGCGATTCCTCTTCCAGCTCTCGGCCCTGCGCTTGCTGTCCATCAGGCTGGACGGGGCGAAATCCGACGGTTTGGCCTGGCTCAGGTCGCGGTAAAACTCGGTCCGGTGCGATTTCTTCAGTCCCGTGCACAGGCCAAAGTCGGACAGTTTAATGTGACCGCGGGCGTCCAGTAGCAAATTGTCCGGCTTGATATCCCTGCGTAATCAACATAATATATGTATATTACAATTGAATGTCAATAAATTATAAAATAGATTGGATATTTGAATCAATTAACCACATTTGCGATTTCAACCCACCTGTGAATGAATCCCAGTTTGTGAATGGAATCAATGGCCAGCGCCGTTTCCCCAATGTAGAACTGCGTGCACTCTTCGGACAGCGTGTCCTTCTTCATCAGCAGCGTCATCATATCACCTGGTCAATCAAATTTTAAAAATCAACTTTGATTATCATTAATATGAACATCTACAATTATATAAATAACAATTTTACATTTAAAAAAATTAATCGTTTAATTCATCATTAATAAAAATTTACGGATTATAACAATTTAAATATGATATATAATAATTTATTACTATTGGTTAATTTACCACGACGAGTCAATTAACCATAAATTAACTGAATTATGTGTGGTGCATGAAACCGGCAAGGAGAGTTTTTCTCACCTCCAGATAGGAATTCCATAATTAAATAGAGATTAATGGGGTCCTGGAACGAGTAATACATCTTGACGACCCACTCGTGATCAGCCTCGGCTAGGATGTCCCTCTCGGCTCGCACGTGGGCCACCTGCAAGTTACAAATAGCCACTTGATTTCAACATCGACAACCACCGTAATTTACATTCTAAATAAATAACATTAAGTACAACAGGCGGTTGATAATCCAAAGGTAATGCTAATTAAATTCATATTAAACATAATGATGATTAAATTATTTGCTAGTTTCGTCGAAACGAACCTGTTCCTTCTCCAGCATGTCAGCCTTGCGCAGGATCTTCATGGCGTAAACGTGTCCCGTGTCCTTCTTTTGGACCAATCGCACCTCTCCAAACGCTCCTCGGCCAATCACTGCAACGGCAACCAATCAGAATAACGTTCAGCTTTCTTCAATCCAAATCATATACGTTATAAATAGAATTAAACTAACCAGACATTATAATTTATATCCTTAAAACTTGAACAGCTAATAAAGTAAATTAGTAATACATAAGGTAGAATTAAATATGATAAACTTAAATTATAACCTTTGAGAGGTTCGAAATCCTCCACTCCCAGTCGAGATCGCTTCAACCTGAGGAATTCCGTTTCCTTGACGGCATGCTGCTGACGCTTCTCCGCTTTCTGAGACTCGGATAACCCTGAAATCGCATTCATATATTTGATGATTTAATTGACTAAACGTTAATTGTAATTGTAATTATAATAGTAATTTTATTATCTATTTATTTACTACTTTGTTTTATATTACTCCCGTTACTTATTTAATCTATCCATCTATCTATCTGCGTATCTATCTGTCTATTTACCCAGCTACCTACGTACCAATCCCTTTGTCTTTCTACCCATTTGTCAATCTACCAGCCTATCTATGTATCTATCTAACTACCCGTCAATCCACCGACCTACCTACTTGCATATCTGCCTATCTACTAACCTATCTGTCCAGCTATCTGTCTGTCTAACCTTCTGTCAATATATTTATCTACCAATGTATTTATCTATCTATCTACCCATCTGTCAATCCACGCCACCTACGTAACTGCCTACCTACTAACCTGTCCTTTATTTATCTGTCCAACTATCTGTCTATCTACTTTTCTACCTATGTATCTATCCGCCAATCTAGCCATCGGTCAATCGAGGTACTTGTTCATTTATCTATCTTTCTAGCTAGCTGTTTATCAGTTATATCTGTTTATCTAGCCCTCCGTCAAGCTACCCATCAACCTATTTGCAAACCAACTTATCTGTAATATGCGTACTCTTTCTACCTCCCCACCTAGCTACCTGTTTGTCTATCCGTCTATTTGTCCATGTACCTATCTATCAATTTACCCAGCTAACTATGTGTACCAATCTTTCTGCCTATTCATCTACCCGGTTGTTAATCTACCAACCTATTTATGTATCTATCCAACTACCTATCTGTCAATCTACCTACCTACGTAACTGCCTATCTCCTAATCCGTCCTTTATCTGTCTATCTGTCTGTTTATCTATCAATCTATCCATCATCTGATCTGTCCATGTAACATTTATCAATCTAACCATTGGTCAATCGACGGTACCTATTCATTTATCTATCTCTCTAACTATCTGTCAATCTACCTACCTATCTACCTACGTAACTGCCTGTCTACTAATCTGCCCTTCATCTATCTCTCCACCTATCTGTTTATCTTACCGCCTGTCAATCTACTTACCTACCTATGTATCTATAATATCTATCCCATCTAGTTAACTATTTGGTTACCTGTCTAACGCTGTCGTTCAGTTAATTGACCTTAAGTTAGTATTTAACTATCTATCTAACTTTCACCGTATTCGCCCAACTATCACATGAGTCATTTTATTTAGTTAATTATTCAAACTGAATTTGATTTAAGGTTTACAAAATCTTAAAAACCTTCTTCTCTGAGCGAATCCTCGAGTTTAGCCAACCGCTGCTGCCGCTCCACGTGCTGGGCAATGAGATTGCTGTAATAGTTCTCCAAGGTGACCTTGGCTTTGGTCGCCTTGTCCAGCGTGTGTCCGCTGAGTCGGATCGGCGCTGCCACCTGCTCTTGTGCGGCTCCCAGCATGTTGTTCTTCCGACGGTTGTTGTTATTGTTGTTGTTGTGACGGTTGCTGCTACTGCTTCTGTTGTTGTTGTCGTTGTTGTTGTGCTTGGGACTCGATGACGAGCCCCGGTCACGATTCCACAGCCACCAAAAATCCAGGGTTAATGGATTGAAGGAGTGACAACAGCGGCAAAGTACTGGGCATTCAACAACTGGATGACCCTCCACACAACTTCACCAGACACTAGAATATTAATTAATTTTAATTATTTAACATTATATTGTATTTAATTCATATTATTAATAAATATTGATTAGTTCGTAATATTATCAACAATTTACGATTGCTAAATTTTCCCATATACCATATATTAAAAACTGAAAACCGTTTTTTTAATCAATCAGTAGTTCCATCAGTAGTGACCTTGTGCTAAAAATCGGCCAACGTTAAGGAATTCGCCGAGCCAAGGACATC
This sequence comes from Leptestheria dahalacensis, assembly GCA_022114935.1. Taxonomy (NCBI): domain Eukaryota; kingdom Metazoa; phylum Arthropoda; class Branchiopoda; order Diplostraca; family Leptestheriidae; genus Leptestheria; species Leptestheria dahalacensis. Next base: position 61,679 of record JAIQCU010000142.1, read on the forward strand.
GTGATTGAAACAACTATTTCAACTAGACTAACTAGTAGGCAATTAGCAATACAGATACAACTTCACTGTTGTCGTTAAACAGAAGGTGGATAGTACACGTGACTTTCCATCAATCTATATTATATCGACCCAGCTATCAACCTATCCATCTAGATGTAAATCTACCTGCATATCAAAAGCAGCTTGCCATCTATCTACCTATCTATCTAACCATTCATCCAACTATAGCTGCCTATCCATGAATCAATCAATTTATCATCCCAACTATTTATACGTCTATCTATCCATCAGTCTATCCAATTTCCTCTCTTCTCGGCTACCTATCTATTACATATCTATCTATCGATTTATTTAGCTATCCATTCAACCAATTACTGGTCTATCGGTATATCTACGTAATCCCTTTTGCCTGCTGTCTAACTATCCAGCAATCTTTCTACCTATGCGTCTGCATACCTATCCATCTAACAATCCATCAACCTCTTTGTCTATGTCTCAATCATCTATCTCTCTATCTATACATTTCCACCTGCCTACCCATGTTTCTAACTACCTACCTATCCTACCATACAACCAACATTGACACGACAATGTATTGACGACTAACACGTCGAACACGACATTCGACCATCCCAACAACATCATCACAACACCCCACACATGGAAAACAATCAACAAACCTACAGTTCGTGAAAACCCAACACCGATAACCGACCCGACGACATCAACTCGACATGACACCGATATCATCGCCCTAATCACTCACATAGAAACCAACACAAGACTGACCTTCTCTCCTCCGCCGGTCGATCGTCAACAAAGAGACAGGGTAGAGCGAGAGAGAGAGACCCAAAACCAAGCTGCAACGGTCAAATGGTAATCGATGCCCCAGTTCTTTAGCCCGCGCCATACAGACCCGTTTGGAAAGGAGCCCAACACTTACCGACTTATTATGCACAATTCTAAAAACGCAAACCCCCGACTTGAGAAAAACAATAGCAAAACCCCAAAAGTATAACCACAGAAAATGCGCAGTTTACATTAACCAAGACCGATAAACTTTAAACCGCAATTTAGTATTTTAACTTCCTCTAATTAAAACCATATTTCAGCTTAATTAACTGTTAATCAGTTTCTGTTGATTTTGTCAGTTGAGCGATTCCGCTGGCTACTGTTGTTTCTAAAACTAATTTTAAGTATAATACTTATTGTATTATAAAAGTTAATGTGCTTTGAAACAGTCCGGCACTGTGCAAGTACGGAGAGTTCACTCAACTTTGCCTGGATACCTCAAACGAAAATGACGGCAATCAAGAAACGGTCACGCCACGTTTATTTTTTCCAGTTTTAAATTTTCCCTGAGTTCTACAACTTTCCCCCCGATGGCTACAAAACGTAGCGGTGTTTCTACACGAGGGGGGGGGGAGGGTTCGCAACTATTTTAAACCATTTACCATCATTATTTGAATATTTCATTAGCAATTTAACTTCAATTCGTTAACAAGACATTATTTAGTGAACTACACGAATGGTGACCTTGAATGACCTTGTATAAAAGTCAACAGTCTTTAACTGTTTAAAAATGGTGTAAACGTCACGCGGCCCTTGTTCACCGTTCATGTGTGTACAAAGCACTCGACTGTTTATTTTTAAAAAAATTGTTAATAAGAAAACACGACACGACACTCTCCTAAACCGACCGGATCTAGTTAGAACCAGGAAATTCTTTTCCCAATTTTTTACAACCAAACACTGTCGTTCTGTTCCGAGCAAACTCGTTGGAATATCCCGTTGTTGAGCTATACCCTTCTGATAACCGCACGGTTAACCGGCTCGAGATAGACCAACGCTTAAAGCTACGGGAATCGTCATCCCGATGGTCAAACGTGGCTGATTCACCTGAATATCGGCAGTTTGGAATGTTCCTCGAAAAAGTCGGCGGAAGTGTCGCAGAAACACTCGCTACAGAAACCTCTCGACAGTCACCCAGCGCCATGAAACCGCGTTCGGGGCTTTTCCCCGTCAGAACGAACCACGGGCGAGAAAACACATCGGGAACTTGATCCCGTGACAGAAACCCTAGAAACCTGGAAGCTGGCCTAGGAAAACAAACTGACCTTGATTCATGGTGAGGTAAACGCGGAACTACAACAGGAGAGGGGCAACAAACAAGGAAGCCTTTTGCAAATCCAGGTTTTAACCACAACTAACCTCGACTCAACATTAAACTTTATACTCTATAATAATAAATAGACAGACTAACGTTTCAAAAAGTTGCTCATTTACCTTTTATGGTCAGCAAGAAAAAAAGGGAAGCAGAAGACAATAGTTGACGTCTGTACTTTGTTGTGTAACGATGGCGACTGAATTACCGAATTACAAAGCAGCGTTGCCAGATCGTCTCATTACCAGGCACTTGGCCAAGGCCTTCAAACCGCAAGGCCCGTGCGATCTATGTACCCGCTTTGCTATTGGTTCGCGCCAAGTCACGTGACCGGGTACAGTAACGCCACCTACCAATCGGGTGATATCAAGAAGGACGCGGAGCTTTTAAGTTTAAGAGAAATTCAGACTGTACGTTACGGGGGGCTTATCGAAGTACGGTATTCTAGTTGAAGTTCCAACTTCCAAGTATATAAGTATCGTTCCTTTTGCTATTGGCTGATGCAGATCACGTGACCAAACACCATTAAAGCAATCATGACAGAAGCAGGCGGGGCTATTCTGTGTCCGTTTCCCTGCGTACTAACTGACTACTGAAACATGTTTGTACATTGCAGGAGCCTTTAAGCAAATACGGTTTTTAAACTCGATCACATTTATGCCCCAGTGCTTTTGGGTTCTGCAGATCACGTGACGTTAAGTTCCGGTGACGCCATAAGGAGGCGGTGCCATGACGTATTCGTATCCCGGCACCGAGAAATGGCAAGTAGCCGGCCGGGCCCCTGCATTGCAAGGGCCTCAACGAAGGACAGTGTTTCCACTCGAATCGGATTTCTGTGTAACTCCCAATGCACGTAAAGTGAAGAAGTCGATATCAAATAGCCAGTGGAAATACTGTAGTTCCCTAATTAAAAGAACCCTCGGGGTCTTGATATTGAACCGTATAGTTACTGGTAGTTACTGGTTTCGAACAAAACCCTTTGAATCCACCAAAGTGGAGGCCATTTTTCCAGCATACAAAAGAAAGAGGGATTTTTTTACAAAATGAAGGTCTTCTTTCCATTGCTGATTGAACAAAAGTGAGTGAAAAGAAGACGTACTCGACAGTCTGTTATAGTCTCTATTGACCAGTTCATAAAAGGATCAATGCCAATGACATCCAGCATCCTTTCTTTCGTTTAATATAGCTTTTGTACTACTTGCTGCTAATATGAACTAAATTCTGAAAAAAAGGTAAAATACAAACTTCCGGTTTCCGTATATTGCGCAATGCGTCATTTACCGTGAAACACATATGATTGACGCACTGCTTAGATACAACATGTGAAATCGTATAACGAGATTCTCGTTCTTCTCTGGTACTTTATTTGTACTTTATTGTACTTTATGCATTGCATCTAATTTTGCAAGGTCAGCATTTTAAATCCCCCCCTCAATAAATAATTTAAGAAACAGCCATTTACCGTCGAGTAATAACAGATCAGGGTTTAATTATAACCAGCATATGAAATTGTAACCGACATTGGTTAACGCAGCATTAATCAGTGCGTGAACAGACAGATCAGAGATAAACCATAAACGTTTGTTTTGAACAGTTTTTGATCTCCCCCCAGAAAAAAGCCCTTGGACCACTCACTGCATTTGGTAATTTGATTCGATGGTATAAACTGAGCTGTCACGGCCCTTTGGCTAGACGATAACCACTCCAGAGTTTTAGATGCACAACAGCGATCAAAATACGAAGGCCTTCTCGGTTTTCTTCGCAATCTAAAGCAAGGATTGAATGTCCAACTCTTTACACTTTTACGGTATACATGTAAATAACGTGTAACCCATTTTATGATTCAGGAAGGTTCAGATTTCTATATCAACCAATCAAAGCTGTTCTTTTTAAAACAAAATAACGCTTGTGTAATATTAACGATTCTATCTTTAAAGCTTGTTAAGTTTAACTTAATTATATTTGGACTTAATGATGGATTCAATCCGTACGTTCCATTGCGTCTACCGTCTACAATATGGTGGAATGACGTTGTGTTAGGCGCCACCTAGTGAGTATTGTAGGAACTAAATTCAATGCGGATAAAATGTTTATTTCTTTTTAATTGAAAATATGATCTGGTTGTGAAAATTAATGACCGCCATTAACTTAAACTGGTTCATTAGTAACTCTGCCAGTAATTTATAAAATGCCTTTACTTTGATACAGGAAACATTTATGTAATACGTTTAACGACACTGAAAAAATTGACAATGAAATCATTACTTGAAAAACGTTAAACAGCACCGCATCGTCGATTAATTGTAATTTTGTGAAATGCTTCTATAACAGAACAGAACAGAGACTGCTTCAATTCACTCAGGGATTTTGAGACACTCTAACAAGATCTCGCAGTTGATCTATGATATGATAAGATGCATCATCAAAGTGATTGTCAACTCAAATTTGCCTCTGGAATGTATCTATATATATATATAAGCTTCAAGGCTTTGCTTTGCAGGAAACAAAGGATTCTTATTGTAACAACGATGGAAATATCCATCAAATCACTTTTACTGCATGCGTCAAGAACAGCAATTCGCAGTCTTAATATTCACTCAAAACGTATTGTCCAAATGTTGTCTACAGTATTATGTCACGAACTATAAGCTATTTTTTGTAACTTTGCCTATGGTACAAGTTTAGCTATCTATTGGTCTTTATCGAATCATAACAAGCAGTTCAACGAGTTCAATTATGCAGTTTGTGTGCGTCATTTAGTGTTGAATAATGAAATAGATTTCCGAATTCGTCATCAGTTGTTTTTTGTAAACTTAACTTTTACGTATATTTGAAGTTTATACAAGTCACTTTATATATTGTAGATATATCTATATATCTGTCTGTCTATCTATCTATCTATCTATCTATCTATCTATCTGTCTGTCTGTCTGTCTGTCTGTCTGTCTGTCTATCTATCTGTCTATCTATCTATCTATCTATCTATATGTCTGTCTGTCTGTCGTCTATCTATCTATCTATCTATCTATCTATCTGTCTATCTATCTATCTATCTATCTATCTATCTATCTATCTGTCTGTCTGTCTGTCTATCTATCTATCTATCTATCTATCTATCTATCTATCTGTCTGTCTGTCTGTCTGTCTGTCTGTCTATCTGTCGATCAGCCCGTCTATTCATCCTTCCATATAACCATCCACCCAACTAGCCATCTGCCCACCTAACCATACCTATCCATGCATCCGTCTGTGTAGCCATCATCTTAGCTATCTAATTAATTTCTCATTGGTTCTTCATAATGTTTACCTTTAGATGCTAATTAGGTACGTTCAATTCTGCTCGACTGCTAAAGGGGATTTTCTCGAGTCTTCATTAAAGGTGCATCGCCGAGACTGCTTTAGCGATAAAAATCCAAAATTGACATCTACTTTTATCTTCTATACATTCTAGAATAAACATAAATGACTCGCTCTATTCTGTATAAATCAAGTTTCTGAAGTGATATGACTCTGCTTTTACAGTATAGAAAGCTAAGCGAAAACGTCAGTGAAAGGCAAGGCGGTTCTATATACCAACTGCGCTAAATTTCCGTGTTCAAAGAACATCGTTCACATATTGGGTAGATTTATCACCTTGGTTTATGTACGAGCGTGACATTGGCACTACTTTGAAAGGCAGCGCAGGCTTCTACGACACGCACATGCTCGTAAAAATAAATCTTTCTCCGCTTCTTGATTGAAATTGGGTTTCTAAATGGCCACGACCGCGTTTCCCCAATGCAGCACCGTCGGCTCTTTACTGTACTTCAGTAGAAATACATTAAGCCTGTCCGCGTATTGGTGCTGAGCTCCTGAATTTGACCCTAAGTGCAATTTGATCTTGACGTGTAAGTATATATATAAAGTTACTGATAAGTAGCCAGCATGGGTCAGTACTACTAATAAGCAGTTTCAGACGTTCATGGGATATGATGCAGCTGATATCTTACTGTATGTTAGACGCACTTGTGAGACTATTGCAATGGTTTTAATGAAGGCAAAAGTTCTTTGAGACGTCTTATCACCTGTTGAAACTTCAAGAAGAAGTGTACCACACATTGTGTTAGATAGAAAATGATACCGGCTAATGAGAGACTGCTATCATAAAGCAGCAATGTGTATTGATTAAACCGACGGCGTACATCCACGTGAAACTATAGTCGGAAGAGTCGTACACTTCAGCAGTACTGCATCCGCATGAGGAACAGAAACTTTGGCTTTCAAACATGCAAATCATTCACAGTTGGCCATTAGACAAAAACTTGTGGGCGTTGTTCACTTGGGATAACAAGGACCAAAAGCGAACAAAGTGTCACGTACTTTGTTGTGTCGCTCAGGTGCTGTGTGTGTGCTTCATTGTAATCACTCGATTAAACAGTCAGTTTGTAAACAAGACAATCGATACTTCAAAACAGTATGCTGAAAACTGGTTGGGTCCCTGGCTCTTCTTAAACTCATTTGCACTTGGTACTTTTACACGTTCAGTTTAACAGGGTTCATCCATATATACTATTCACAGGTGATTCTTAAAACACTGGTTATAGCTGAATCTGAAACTGTGGATGAATCGACAATGATTCATTATGAGGTTGAGTCATAGTCAAAGTAGTATAGGCTTTTGAATCGTACTCATAGACATTATATTGATGTTATATCAATATCAACTTAAACTATGGAACCAGATATTGATACCTCAGATTATGCTTTATACAATAGTTGCCTTGTACCGAATAATACAATGATTACTTCAACTGAAAGTCAATAAAGTATTCAGAGACTTTGTAACCGAATAAAGGTTGGGAACTGACCAAAGGAAATCGGATTGTAACTGAACCTCCCCCCTTAAAAAAACAATCTCAGCTGTAGGTAAATACAAGGCAAGAACGAAACAAACTAAATAACGTGTCAATGCACACAATTAGAAATGAAAGAAAGTAGAAACAGATCAAAAGCAACAGAACGACCTAAAAAGGAAAGACAGACTTAACAGAAAGATATAGTATAGTACCTGAAAGCACCAGACACCAATTACGCTATACAAGAAACATGACAGAAAAGCACGATCATAAAAAGCAAAGAAGTAAATACACAAACCGAAACAAAGAAGCAGAATATTCAATACACAGACCGAGACAGTATTATATGCATGTTTTTTTTTCCGCGTTATGAGTAAACTGGTTAAAAGCGGGACTCAGTCGTTGCTATGAAGATGGAATTCAATACTTTCCATATTAAACTGCAACTTTTTAAACTAAAAGAAACGAAGAAAGATTAGGTTTTATGTAAGATTCTGTTTTAATCTAAGTTTGCAAGACGGTCTGCAGTTTAGTAGCAACCTTATTTTTCTAGCCCGGGGCTACATTGCAGTCGTAACGTTCTCGCTTCGTAGGGGCAATTTGAACCCTCAGATGCTTCTTTTCGCACTGGTTTTCCACCATTGGTTGTATCTATTTTAAAAAAATATATCATTTTTGTTCCCTTGGGCTTATTTCAACAACAGTCGCCATTTTTAACTGCCCGAAAACGTGGGCGGCGCTGTGTTTAAAGGCGCGCTGTACAGATTATACAGTTTTCAAGCCAGGGACCCATATAGTTTACAGCAAACTGGCGTGTCCCGTAAAGTTATAATTGAACGTAAATTCTACGGAAGTTATAACGCTGTTGGATCCATTCAAGTCGGGACCCGGCCGCCATTTTGGAAGAAAGCCAGGGCGCCGCACGCTATGAACCGGGGCTATTAAGCAAATAGTCTTTCTGAATAAATGGCTCCCGCTACTTTTAAGACAGCTAGCCCAAAATGAGTAGAAAGACTAAGCGCTCGCATGATTACAAGTCGAATGCGGCACGCCGCACCTATAACTCTCAGCTATTGAGCCAATGTCCACTTCCAGAAGATAAATGAGCTAAGCAGGAGTATCCGAAAAATAGGCGACCTTGGCGTCGTCGGTGGTTTAAAGCAAGCAGCGACTCACCTAGAATAGAGAACTATCATGGATGATTAGTATACATTATAAACTCGTTCAAGTTTGGGTGTTATTAAAAAGATGACAAGAAAGATAAGTAGCTAGTCGCTGAAATAGACAGACAAACAGACATGTAGATAGACAGATTGACACATAGATATAGTTATATGGACAGATAAATAGATAAGATAGATAGATGGATACTTAGATAGACACAGAGAATGGATGGATGGATGTACAGTTGGATGGACGGATGGATGGACGGATGAATAGATAGATCGATAGTCAGACAGACAGACAGACAGACAGATAGATAGATAGATAGACAGATAGATAGACAGACAGACAGACAGATAGATAGATAGATAGATAGACAGATAGATAGATAGATACAAACAGATAGATAAAAGACAGTTTAGCTAGATGATCCCAGCAGAACTCTGCAGATCTCAACCCAAATCAAGTTTTAAGATACCCGTATCTCATATACGTGGACGAGCTGTGCATGCAGCGTACTTAACAGGTTAAAGTCACCTAGGTTATCGAACTAACCGTTAAATTACACCGAGGACTTAGTTATGTGCGCTGCTGCTGTTGAACTGGTTTGACTGTCTCTTCCGACAGAGAATCTTGCGAAAGGCTCGCTGAAATTCGCGACTTGTTGACGCGTAGATAAACGGATTCAAGCAGCTATTGAAGTATCCCAGCCAGAAGCAGAAGGAAAAAAGAGGCTTTGGGATCCAACATGATGTACACAAAGCTCCTGCGTCAAAGAAGAAGATGCAAAAACAAAATCAATAGGTTATTTTTTCACAAAACCCAACTCAAACATCAAGTTGTTACATAACCAATTGCAAAAACCAGCAGGTCTGCCAGCAGTTCAACCAGCTCCGGATACAGTCTGGTTGATTATGAAGACAGGAACTGCTGAAACTGCTGACATTCTACCCAAATCCAACAGGCATAGACGGTTAAGCAGTAGGTCGTTCAGCAGGGCTTCGACCTGCTAGTTTTTGCATTGGGAACCCAGTGTTCGCACATTGGACCAAGCCAGATTGTACTGGACCAAACAGCCTAATACACGGTACGGTGTGACAAAAGTTAAAGCTGGATGAAAGAGGAACATAGTTAATTAGCTGGTTGATTAGTTTATTAGCTATTCAGTTAATTAATTGGCTAGCTAGTTACTCAGTTGGTTTGGTTAGAAAGTCAGACAACTGGTAAGTTTCAAGAGTAAGTTGATTAGTTTGTTACCTATTTAGCCAGTTAGTTAGTTAGTTGGTTAGTTAGCTACTTGGGTGGCAAGTTGGTCGGCTGGTGGCTTATCTAGTAGGTAGTTAGTACTTGTAATTAGTTTAGTATCTTAGTTAGCTGATTGTCCGTTCGCTACTTAGTACGCTAGTTATTAAGCTAATAGCCAGTGATGTGATTCCTTCCTTACTATCTAACCAACTAGTTAATTGCGTAGACAGTAAGCTGCATTTTTTACTAACTTAATAACTTATGTACTTGGTTATGTGGCTAGTTAGTTATCTAGTAATCAAAGAAATAAAACTTACCGATACCACTACATACTAAATTTAAAATAATCCAAAAAAAATAAACTAAACTAAAGCTGCGCTTGAGACCCGGAACCCGAGATTCACAAGGTCTGCGGTGACCTACGAACAGGGAACGCCTGCTCTGGTCACCTCAAGTGCAGTGCCTAGCCGAGGTACAAATCCGCAAAACTAAATCAAGTCCAAAGGAATAGCTAGGTCCGAATCCGGGGCAAGCATGCTAAATCTAGCTAGTTCCGTAACTAGCGCCGCACTGGGAGCGCTCTAATGGATTCAATCCAAAGAACAATACGTTGGCGACAGTAGTCTGTTAGCTACTTAGTAGCTAGTTAGCTAATAGCCAGTAATTTGATCGCTTACTTACCATCTAACCAATTAGTGAATCGTATAAACAGTTAGTTACATTTTCACTAGGTTACTAGCCTACTTACTTGGTTATACGGTTAGTAGGTTATCTAGCAAATCTAGCTAGTTCCGTAACTAGCGCCGCAGTTGGACCGCTCTAACGGATTCAATATTCAAAGAACGATACGCTGGCGATAGTAGTCCGTTAGCTAGCTAGTTAGCTAATATCCAGTACTTACCATCTAACCAATTAGTTAATCGCATAAACAGTTAGTTACCTTTTCACTAAGTTACTAATCTACTCACTTGGTTATGCGGTTAGTTAGTTACCTAGCAAATCTAGCTAGTTCCGTAACTAGCCGCGCAGTGGGAACCAGCGTTCTACTGGATTCAATCCAACGAACAATATGCTGGCGATAATGGAGAGTCGTTTATAAAGGAAAAAGTTTGGTGTTCTTGTAAGTCGATTTCAAGTTGTTACATCACAATACAGCCCGTCATTCGTAAGCTTTAAAAAAAGTGGTTTCTTCCTTAAACCGCTGGATAGAGGAGCCCTTTGAAAGAAACTATCGATTATCGGTTTGGGTGAATAGAGGGAAATAGAGGGAGATAGAGAGAGCGGGGTCCCCCCGTGCGCGTATTATCAGATCCCAACCGGTCCCAGAACCCCATCTGTCTATCTATTCTATCTATCTGTTTATTTATCTACCCACCTGTCTATCTGTCTATCTGTTCTGTTTATCTGTCCATTCATCCATATACCTATCTATCAATCTAACTATCTACCTACAAGTTTTTCTAACTATCTATCCATCGATCTTTTTACCTGTCTATCTATTTATCCATTTATATATATATATATATCAATCGATCAACCTATTCATCCATCCATCGATCTATCAATCAATCTATCTATCTATCTGTTAATCTGCCTATCTTTCTATATCTAATTATCTGTCTACATGTCTCTGTAAGTGTAGCTATCTGTCTTTCTACTTGTCTAGCTGTCTATCAGTCTATCTAGCTGTCTATCTATCTATCTATCCATCCATCCATCCATCCATCTATCTATCTGTTTATCTGTCTATCTCTATCTATTTATCCGTCTACGTCTTTGTAACTATAGCTATCTGTCTTTCTACTTGTCTAGCTGTCTATCTATCTAGCTGTCTATCTATCTATCTATCTGTCCATTCATCCATCCATTCATCCATCCATCCATCCATCCATCCATCTGTTTATCTGTCTATCTAACTGTCTATCTATCTATCTAGTGTACCTATATGTGTGCTTATACCACTTGGGTTTTGGGGACCGGTTGGGATCTGATAATCAGCCCCCCCCCNGTTTTGGGGACCGGTTGGGATCTGACAATCAGCCCCCCCCGTGTGGTTTGGTAAGCTCGCCCAGTAACCCCTTCATTTACTTCGACACAAGGCCTGAGGATTTAGCACTCGATACAAAAAGCCGTAATGAAATAGAAAAAAAGCAATATAAAAAGAACTTGCTATGTTCCTCTGAAGGAACATTAAATGCTTTTTGGGTTAATCTTCCTGAAGGCTCATAGAAAAACAAAACAGATTAGAATCAATCAAGGTGTATTCGTCGTTTTATTAAACATAGTTATTTGGTTATTTATACCTTCTATCATACTTGTCTAATCACGTGTTAATCTACTGCCTATCTCTCTATCTACCTGTCTTCCTACCCATCTTTCTATCTATCTATCTAAACCTCTATTATGTAGATATTTGGATATGTATATTCTTTCACCTGTCCATCTGCCTACCTACCTGCCTACCCTATCTATCTATTATTCCATCTGACTAACTGTCTGCCTATCTGTATATCTACCTACCTATCTATCTATCTATCTTTCTGTCTGTCTGTCTGTCCATCTATCTACATTCAGTTTATCCAGCATCCATATCCAGACCCACAGTTTGTTTAAGCTCTAAAGCAGTCTATCTATCTGTCTATCTACCTACCTATCTACCCCGCTATGTGTCTATCTACTGACCCATCTACAAACATATCACGTTCTCAGATAATCGTTTTCCTCACAGTTTTGAGATTCTGTCTACAACTGTTTTAGTTTCCCTGGAAGGTCTTTAAGGGATTTTCAATAAAGGATCATCAAGGACAGCTGATAGACCCAAGATAAGCGAGGAAAGAGCGTAAAACCCGTATGTAAGTACCAGACGAGGGATGGGATATTGACAGTTTTACGATGAAACTGAGCAGGATATAAAAGGTGAATCGAATGGTAATCTAGGCACATGTCTCTCTTTTCTCTCTCTTTGTTGTTTTCTTCCTTTTTGTACTTTTCCTTTTTTAGGTCTTCTTATTAGTTTTTTTTATTTCTTCTCTTTTCTTTTTCAAATGTCTTTGCAAAAGCAGCAACGCATCACCAAAGAATTCGCCTCACGGTGATCCATGCGCGATATTGAGAAATGGGGAGAAATTAAATTTTCAAAGCAGCAAAGAGTTCCTGAACGACCGACGTTTCTGCTATTCAGAATTTCCTTATCGCGAAAATCGAGGACAAAAAAAGCCGAATGTCGTAGTTGATTAACACATCAGTTCAGAGAGTCTAAAACAAACTTATTTTTTTTAAATGTGTCAGATAAAAATATAGATTATAATACTACTGGATGAAGAAGAATCGATTTTTTCTCTGTCTATATCAATTAAACAATCTCGCTATTTATTTATGTAACTGTCTATCTATCTATCTATCTATCTGTCTATGTATGTATGTATCTGTCTATCTATGTATCTCTCTCTCTCTCTCTCTGTCTATCTGTCTATCTAATCTATCTATTTGTTTATCTCTCTATCTATCTATCTATCTATCTATTTATCTATCTGTCTATCGATGTATCTGTCTATCTATCTATCTATCTTTCTCTATCTATCTATCTTTCTCTATCGATCTTTGTATGTATCTGTCTATCTCTCTAGGTATCTGTCTATCTATCTATCTATCTGTCTATCTATCTATCTATATCTATCTATCTATCTATCTGTCTGTCTGTAGGAAAAAAACCTTTTGTATATATCTACCTGGTTATCTATAAGTATATCTGTTTACGTATCTATCTATCTGTATATCTACTTCTTTACCTTCCTTACCTACCCACCTATCTTATCCATTCAACTACTCAAACTGTCTACCAATCCAATTCAATAGAAACTGGTAGAAACACAAATTAAATACACATAGAATTACATTTTACGTTCCGTGTCTCAGACTCATCCGCAAAGTTTGTCGCTGCTATAAAGCTAAAAGAGTAAAAAAAAACAACTCTAGCGCTTTAACGTGATGACAAAACGGTCGCACAACGGAAGATAAAACGAAACATAAAATAGAAAATGAAGATAATAGAAAAGCAGCAACGCGTGAGTAGTATTGTACCCGCCATTACAGCGCGCAAGGCGACAATGTCGCCTCCGGGGAGAATTGAGCGGGGGGAGGGGGGGAGGGGGGAGGGGGGGGAGGAAAAAAAGGCCGGAAAACCGGCCAGTAAGCAATAAAGTTTTGGTCGCTTATCCTTCCTCTCTGTGTGTGTGTGTGTTGAAGTAAGTTTCACGTATTCAAATGCGATTCTCCCCACCGTTTTCACGTCTTTATGGCAACAAACCACACAATTTAATCATTCAAACACACGGTGACAAACACAAAGTTAAAGTGAGGCTCCACCGAGTAGATAAAACACATATTGAATTATTGTTACATAACTTATTTCAATTGTGTTACTTTAATGCGGACATTTTACCTATTAGTTTTAAATGCTATTTTATTTAATTAGGGGCGAATAACACTGATGCAGAAAGATGCAAATCCAGAGTTCATTGTAGCTAGTAGACCGCCCAACTATCTATCTGTCTGACTATGTATCGATCTATCTATCTATCGAGCTATTGAGATAACTACCTGTTTAACTCTCTGTCTACCTTCAACGTATCTGTAATCTGCCTACAGCTGTATCTGTCTGTCTAACTATTTATCTATTCGACTATCTACCTACCGAAGTATATATTAAACTACCTGTCTAACTGTCTGTCTACTCTCAAGCTATCTGTTTGCAAGAATGTCTCTATTGCTATCTGCCAATCTGTCTAACTGATTGTCTGTTTCTCTCTGTCTCTTTGTCCGTCTATCTATCTATACCTGTTTACCTAATTTATCTGTCTGTCTCCCTACCTGCCTATCACCTACCTATCTATCAACTTATCTCCCTACCTACCTACTAGTAACTTCCTGCCTACTTATATCTGTTTTATCTGTCTGTCTCTCTATCGGTCTGTCTGTCTGTCTGTCTGTCTGTCTATCTTTCTGTCTACCTGTCTATCTATCTATAACTTTGTCAAGCTGTCTATCTATCCGCCTATCTATACAATCAGCTATCTACCAATCCAATTATCCATTTAACCTTCAGAATGCTATGCCCTGCTTGTCTCTTTAATACTCTCTTTGCATTTCTTGCCTGCGATTCATCTGTCAAATCCATTAACAGGTAAACCCTTCGCAATTCCCTTTGTTACCAACGAGGACACAAAGAAAACCCCACAGATAAACAAGTAAATAAATAAAACAGAGCGAAAAAGAAAGGTGAAATAGAAATACAAGAACCACCACGTTTTACCCAGTGGAAGGATAATGAAGAAAGGCAGCCAGCACAGGAGGAAAGCTCCGACGACAATGCCCAGGGTCTGGGCTGCTTTTTTCTGCCGGCGAAACTTGAAGAGCCGGCTGGCTTGTTGAGAGGCCCGACTGGTCACCTGATTACGACCCAGGCTCAACTCACCCAAAGAGCAGCGGCTATTTTCGGACAACATGTCCAGCGGACGAACGCCCTCGCCCGAAAGGTTACTCGTCGATTCTGTCAAATTACAAAGTAACTATAAAGAAATAAAATTTATGTTTTGTAGATAGTCTGAGGAGAGCTACAAATCTTATTGAGGCTATTTATTTAGATGCAGTTTTCAAGGCTAGTATCTCTAGTCAGCATTGCTCGTATGGAATATCGACAAGGATTACGACGTACTAAGTACTATGTTGAATTATCATGCCATTATGTACATTATACGATACGATATCATGTGATAAGCAAAACCTGAGGGTCTCCTCGCTGTTTTGGTAGTCCGGTAGGTAGCAACCTCGGTAGTTTCTTCCTTGCTAGTCCTTCCCACGTGTATTCTGAGCGTCACTTCACTGAGGGAGCACTTTGAAGTTTTCACTCCACTCTGCAGGAACTTGGTCTGCTTGACCGCCGCCCGATAGATTCTCCAGTACACGACCAGAATAACCAGCATGGGCAAGTAGAACGAACCCAGCGCCGAGAATAAAACATAACCGGGTTGTGTCGTCACGGTACACGTACTAGCGCTACCGATACTCTCGATACGGTCCGTAGGTAGCGGCGCTACCTCACGCTCCTTCCAGCCCAGGAGCGGACCGATGCTAATGGCCAGCGATAGAACCCATACGGCCAGGCACATGAAGATCGACCTGGTCGGGGTCATGATCGAGTGATAGGTCAACGGTCGCGAGACCCCAATGTACCGGTCCACCGAGATGACGCACAGGGACATGATTGAGGCGGTGCAGCATAAAACATCGACCGCCGCCCAGACGTCGCAGAAGATTGAACCAAAGTACCAGTTACCAGTCACCTGTCAAGATGTTACATCAAATTCCTGAAATATACTTAAATACACACTTTGATTTCCACTCATTTACAACACTAACACAGTTAACATGTCAAGTTCGTTCATTATAGATTCAATCCGTCCTTAGATTCAGTTTTTTTGTGTTCGATTGTTAATTTTAACTAACTTAACTCTGCCTGTGGTACTTTATATTCACTTTTTAAGAAAATTAAGTTGACGTTCAAGTTAAAGTTTGACAAAGTATTCGTTAGCTGAATAAAGCGCAACTGAAACTAGGGTCAAATGTCAACTCGACTCGTATATACGACAGATAGGTACGCGATTGAGTCGAGCATGGTCGAAAAGAGCGGCAAAAGTCGAGTCGACTCCTATATGCATGGGTGCGCGGTTGAATCGCCCGATCATGCAACTGAATCATATTGAGTCATTATGAGTCATGGTGACGTATTGAGTCACTGTGAGCCATTGAGTCATTATGAGTCATTGAGTCATGATGAAGTCGTACATGGTCATGCTGAGTCACTAATGGCCGGACATGTCCGGACCTGTTTGGCTCCCATGTAAAAAGATGGGCTGTACGTAGGCTTTCTCTCAGGAATAGATATTCTGAAAGGTGGGCAGAAACCAAACAAAAAAGTGATGAATATGTTTTCATGCTGTTTAGTCAATGGAGTTAATTAGATTGTTATTAACGGCGAGATTATTAACAGATAATCTTGTTGAACGTTCGCTTTGACACGACACACGAGTCGGCGATGTGGTCGCAAACTAGCTCGTTTCAAGTTAGCTAACGAACCAAAACGAGTCGCGTAGTATACCGCTCACCTCACTTGACGTGCCCAGAATGTTACATAAGAATCAATAAATTGAAAGATGATCGAGTTTTCAAAGGGCCTTGATTGAATAGCACTTAAGATGTGAAGAAAAAAGGATGGGGACTTTCGAATCACGAGACCAGAAAATCTTACTTTTCCTCCTGTTTTGCTATTCCAAAGGAAAGGGTTACAGTGAACGACGAGATGCAAATGAAACAGATCGACAGAAAGATAGAAAGAAAGATAGGGAGGTGCATAGATGGATGGATAGCTGGATGAATATGTGGATGAAAAGATGGATAGTTGGGCAGTTATCTAGATAGTTGGTTAGACAGATAAGTAGATAGATAGTTGATTAAATGGATGGATAGTTAGATGAATGAATATATGGATAGAATAGATAGATAGATAGATAGATATGTACATAGTAATACTACAGTTAACAAGATGATAAGTAGATTGCTGGTTGAAGAGGTATATTGATAGGTAGACAGAGAGACAGACATATAGATGCATAGATGGATAGATAGATAGATGAATACATGGAAAACAGATGGATAGCTAGTTTTTTATCTAGATAGTTAGTCGGATAGATCAGTGGACAGTTAGTTGGAAAGATGGATTGAAAGGCAGACAGAGAGACATAGACAGATACATAGACGGATGGATGGATAGATATATGGATAAACAGATGGACAGGTACTTAGATAGGTAAGTATATAATTAGTAAGTTAGATAGTTGATCACACAGACAGATATAGGTAGAAAGATAGATAGACAGATAGATAGATAGGTAGATAGACCGACAAATAGAAAGATAGTCAGATAGAAATAAAGACAGCTAAACAGATGATACAGGTATATAGATAGTTGGATAGATAGATAAATATACAGATAGAGAGATAGATCCACAGATGGACAGAAGACGCTACCACGCAATCCAGACGCTATTTAAAACACCGCTGCGATTCATATAAGCATCACAAGTGATGAACAAGGTGATTAGCAATACAACTTGAAGCATACTCAGCACCTTCTTATCACAATAAGAAACTTGAATCCTATTAGCTCTTTTTAAAACTAATGTAACTTACTTCTTGAAGGTACTTAGCACCTACTGAAACCCATACAGAGTAAACAATTCAGATTACCTCGAGAGACACGGAAAAGGGGAGAACTAATGTCCCGAGCAGTAAATCGGCTGCGGCTAGATTGACAATGAGAATATGCGTGGCTCCTCGTAGATTGGAGCTGACGAAAACAGCCAGCAGGATTAGCATATTTCCAGCCACTGTCAGCAGAACAATCAGCGATAGGGCCACTGAAGTCACGGCTAACCAAGTCTCCTCAGATTGCACAATCGAGTCGTCCGTACTGGAATTGTCATTCGACATGGCGAACACCGGAGGATTTCAATTAGCACATCGGCAGGTTTAAAGGCGAACGGACAGTCTTGGCACTAGCTTTGCTAAGTTGCTACTGAGCTGCTTACCCTTCAAGGAAGCTTTACTCTGGTGTAGTCTGGTGTGGACCGGGCTTTTTTGCGCTTGTGCAGCACGAAGCATCTAGTCCAACTTAGCATTTTCACAAGCTTGATCTATTGTTGATAATATGCTGATATTGTCATGATATTATCAGATTCATATGATAACTTTATCCTGGTTTTAGTTGGTTACGAGATATTTGGATACTAGAGATTACTATAGATTATAGATCTATCAACCTCTCTGCCTGTCTAGCTGTCTACCTACTTAACCAACTATCCTATCTACATATATCGCTGTACCTACCTATACATCGAACTCTCTGTCTATCGATGGGTCTATCTATCTAACTATTGGCTATCTGTCCATCTACCAGTCTATCTACTTATCCATCTACCTATCCGTTTATCAACCTCTCTGTCTGTCTGTCTATCTATCTACTTACTTATCCATCTATCCTGTCTACACATATCGCTCTAACTACTTATACATCGAACTCTCTATCTATCTATCTAATTGTGGCTATCTGTTCATCTACAAGTCTATCTACTTATCCATCTACCTATCCGTCTATCAACCTCTCTGTCTGTCTGCCTATCTATCTACTTACTTATCAATCTATCCTGTCTACATATATCGCTCTAACTACTTATACATCGAACTCTCTATCTATCTATCAAACCATTGGCTATCTGTCCATCTACCAGTCTATCCACTTATCCATTTATCTATCCGTCTATCAACCTCTCTATCTGTCTATCTGTCTGTCTCTATCTATCTACTTATTCATCTATCCTGTCTACATATACCGCTCTAACTACCTATCCGTCGAACTCTCTGCCTTTCTGTCTAACTATTGGCTATCTGTCCATCTACCAATCTATCTACTTATCCTTCTATTTACTCTATCAATATATCGATCTTTCTATCTATACATCAGCCTCTCTACCTATCCAACTATCTGTCTGTCTATCCATCTTCTGTCTATAGATCTACCAATCTATCTATTCTTATCCATCTATCCTATCTATATATCAACCTATCTATCTACACATCTACCTCTCTAACTATCTCTTTCTCTAACTGTCCATCTTTCTATCTACCAATCTACTTACCTATCTATCTATCTTCTCTCTGTCCATCCATCTACCTATCTATTCAACCAGTATATGGAACTATCCATCTATAGATCTACCTCTCTATCTATCTATCCATCTATCGAACTATCGTTCTCTCTATCTGACACACAAATTACAAAACTACATACAGAACATATTTGTAACAAAATTTTATTAAAACTTCATGAATTACGGACCGGCATGTAGTTGATTAAGAAAGCGCACGGAACTAGTAATTAACAAAACGAAACTGGAACACGTCTACCTCTCCTTTCTTAATGAAAACGAATCAGCGCGCACACGCGTTTCAATTTTAGAAAAGGCCTTTTGTTCTCCTTCAAAAATTTTTCCCCCATTTTTGAATTTCTCTTCAAGAAAAAGTGACAGAAAGTGATGAATGACTGTTTACCAGCCTCTTCTACATAATTAAAGCAGCCAAAGTTCGTTACTGTTCTCTCATGTTTTTGCGTAAAATCTTCAGACTCCTGACAAGATATTGTCCAAACCAAGTTTTTTTTTCAAAGCTCAATTATAATTTTTTCCCCCAACTAAGTCGCCGTCCTTTTAATGGAAAATTGAATTTCCACTCGGTTGCTCCTTCACAAGTCGGGCTCTTGAATGAACACTGAAAAATGGCGGTCAACATTGATTCAATGACAAGCCTTGTGCCGTTCTTGTTGAAAATCCATCGCTCCCCTTCTTCAAACTTTCCACTGAATTAAAGGTCGAAGAGCCAATTTTCCTTCTTTGTAACCAATATTACTTTGAGACTATCTATCTATCTATCTCGTAAGACTAGCCTTTTTTAAAGTTTATTTGACGTTTCATGAATCAGTACAGCAAAATATGATAGATGAGACAGGAGCAGGTTTTAGGAAAAGTGGATTCCCTCCTTGTTGAAGGCGTGCAGCAGTCTACAAAATCAAGTCAAC
The DNA here is from genome assembly GCA_022114935.1 of Leptestheria dahalacensis. Taxonomy (NCBI): domain Eukaryota; kingdom Metazoa; phylum Arthropoda; class Branchiopoda; order Diplostraca; family Leptestheriidae; genus Leptestheria; species Leptestheria dahalacensis. The sequence goes on from JAIQCU010000142.1 coordinate 81,774, forward strand.
ATTAACTGAAATAGGGTAATTTATATTGGAATGTATAGACGGGCTTACGTGATGAAGTCGTCCAGGTCCATGGTTCTGGCTCGTTTTTTATCAAAACCGATGCCGACGAGTATCTCTTCGATCTTGTCCTTCAAACTAAAGTCTTCGTCTACTTTCTGTAAAATTTTTAAAAAAATTACGTCCGCCCATTGTATTATGTATCTTCGCAAAACAATAGTAATTTAATTTGCTTAAAATTAAAATAGAACGCATCACACATACATATATTTCTTGCTTGCATACATAAATCTTAATTACTAAAGTTATTATTAAGTAATAGTAAATTAGTTATTCAATACGTGAAGCCACGACTTACGATATTGTTTAACGAGCAGAAGGTTTTGTAGTTGGTGTCGAGCAGCGTCAGCGCAGACGTGTGCTTGAACGCGGCACTCATCGTCTGGTTCTTGCGGACGAAGATGATTCTGACCATGCCGTCCCACTCGCGGAAGTTGATCGGCGGCGGCGGGTTTCTCGGCTCGATCCGCACCACGCTCGACTCGACCTTCGGCGGGGGTCGGAAGTTGTTTTTGCCAACCTAAATTAAACGCAAAAGAGAAATGTAGTTAAACCGAAACAACAGAAAAGTAAAAAGAAGATAATCAGTATTAGAGTTTAAATAACCTTAATTAAATGATCCACTTTGGCCAGTAGCTGCGTGTTGACTGACAGCCTGCAGTAAAGCTTGTCGCCGGGTTTGGCGACCAGACGCTGGGCGAATTCCCGCTGAAACATCAGAATGGCGCAGCGGAAGAGGGGCCGGTGCAGCAGGAGTTTGAAGATGAACGGAGACGAAATCTGGTAAGGCATGTTGGCTACGCAGACGTCGAAGAACGGCAGATCGGATTTCAAGACGTCGCCAACCATGATGTGTAACTTTGGCTGGAATGCAGTTCCCTGCACTCGTTTCTGTAGCTCGGCAACCATGCGGGGGTCAACTTCACACGCGACGACCTATTAGAATTACTATGATGCTCTTAACCCAATGATTGTAAGTCGTTGTGATATTACTTTCTTCGCTTTCTCGAGTAACTTGACCGTCATGTTACCAGTACCCGGACCGATTTCCAGTACAGTGTCGACCGAACGTATCGCCGCTTTCTCGACCATGTTTTGAACAATCAGTGGGTTTTTCAAGATGTGCTGACCGAGATCTGTGTTGAACTGCAGGCCAGGGGCTGTCGAATACAACAAGACACAACTGAATTAGTTTTCTTCGGAATTTCAGTTAACTGAGCTTGTTGTAAACTTACCAACTTTGCCGAGTTCTTTGTGAACGCGGGACTTTTTTTCAACTTTAACTTTCGGCATTGTGGAATTAGTTACTTATTTACAATATAATGATAATAACTAATGTTAACTTAAACGTAAATGTAAGACAACAAAGTTGGCAAGTTGTGTGCGACCGATTTTGCAACGAACCAATTGCACGTGTGGGAACCAATCTAACACGTTCGTCTACTTGTGTTTGAAATTGGCGCCATCTAGCGTCAAATTATTCAACTACTTTTATACAGGTAAATCACTTTCATGAAATAATTAATTCGAGTTAAACCATTCTTTTTTTCTTATAATGCTTGAGGCATAATTATAGTGATTGTTAATAGTTATAGCGCTAACCAGTAACTTGTATGTTAAAATATCGTGCTAGTTAAGGTTGCTTCATGGAAGAAAAGGAGCTGCCTCTTAATGGACCCTAAGAGGCAAAAGTGGGTTCGCGATATGCAGCCAAAAGCGTAGTGCTAAAAGTGGCCATTGGTGGCGCTGCAGTGCGATGATGTGCATTGCGATGCTACGGTTACGCGGGAAAAGCCACAAGCCGACCCAGACGAGCGTGTAGACGGTGCTCTAAGAGGATTATCTTCATACAGCACAGTAAGTTTCTTATTGTATTACCACATTTGTAATCATGTTACAACGTTTTTCATGGTTTAATTTTATCTTGCTATGTTTACTGTGCTATATGCAAACATGTAATGATGCAGTATATGCATACTTTGCTGGATGCTGGTCTGGCACAATATTTATGATGTAATAAGATTACTTGTATATTATAATTTGGGATGGCATAATCAGAGGCTTTAAAAGATTGTTTTGCCCTAGCTTCTATAGGAGGGTCCGCTACTTGGTTAACCTTATCTGAGTATGGACATTCCAGAGCCTAAAAAAGGGTTCTTGCTCGGGGAAACTTGATTGCTTATTGCTTCCACAGTTTGAAAGGTATAGCTACCCAAAAAATAACGAGTGTAGAACTAATGGTACTTATACACTCGTAAAGTTTCATTTAAATCGGTTGGTTAGTTTTGACGAAATAAAATCCCAGAGAAAAAATTTTTCATAGTATCTTATCATTTAGATCCCCTTTTTTGCTCTAGTCTGTACGCAGTGCAGCGCGACATAGAAGATAATATACCAGAATCTAGGAAAAAGAGATGTACGTATTGTCCAATTGTTCTTGCAAATTCATAATTTAATGTTATTATTACTTTCTACTATAGGGCAGCAATGCCTCCATGGTATCGGCACAGCAACTGCTTTGTGCCTGGGTGCAAGTCAGGAACTCAGTCCTGTCCTGTGAAGAGAAACGTACCTTTTCAGCCCGCCTAGGGATCAAGAGCAAGCCAAATTACTGTAATTTTTGTTGCACACTGGCCACCGATAGGTGGCGCTAGTGCGCTATTTTATACTTCACTACGGATTTTGCTCGAAATTGTTTTATCTTAGGAATGCAAGTAATTTGAAGAATGCGAGGAATGTGCATGGTCTGGACGCTTCATTTCAAAACGTATAGTCAACGTTTTCTTATTTATTATTCTTCATTGATGAGCAGTATCAACGTTTGGCAGTTTTTCCTGTGCCAGTAACGATTCGCCAGTATTATTGGTAATTATTATTATTATTATTGTCTCCATTGCTTAACAGCATGGAGACATATTGTTCACTTTTTTCCACTCCATGTTTTTTTTTTTTCTTTTTTTTTCCCCCGTTTTTCTCCCCTCCGTTTTTCCAAATTCCCTATCTGTTTCTATGTTAAATCGTTGTCCTATCTCTTAACATGGGACCCAAACAAGTCCGGGCAGGCCCGGCCATAGTGAGTTGCCATGACCATCAATGACGTCACCATGACTCGATGACTCATTATGACTCAATTGCGTCATCGTATGACTCAACTTCATACCCCTGTGTCGTACATGACTCGACTCGACTTTTCACGCGTTTTTCAACTGCGGACCAATCAGATGCTTACCCGTGTGTCCTATATGAGTCGATTCGACTTTTCGCGCGCTTTTCGGCTACGGACCAATCAGATGCGTATCCATATGTCCTATATGACTCGACTCGACTTTTCGTGCTCTTTTCAACTGTGGACCAATCAAATGCGTACTTATGAGTCACATCATATGAGTCGATTCGACTTTTCGCGCTCTTTTCAACTGCGGACCAATCAAATGCGTACTTATGAGTCACATATGAGTCGATTCGACTTTTCGCGCTCAGTGGACCAATCAAATGCGTACCCATGTGTCGTACATGAGTCGACTCGACTTTTCGCGCGCTTTTCGGCTACGGACCGATCAGATGCGTACCCATGTGTCCTATATGACTGGACTCGACTTTTCGCGCGCTTTTCAACTGTGGACCAATCAGATGCGTACCCATGTGTCGTACATGAGTCGACTCGACTTTTCGCGCGCTTTTCAACTGCGGACCAATGAAATGCGTACCCACGTATCCAATATGAGTCGAGTCAACTTTTGGCGCTCTTTTCTACTGCGGTCGACTAAACTACGTACCGACGTATCGAATATTAGTCGACTCAACTTCTGGCGCTCTTTTCAATGTCGACCAATCAGATGCGCACCCATGTGTCGTATTATTAACTCGACTCGACTTTTCGCGCGCTTTTCAACTGCGATCGACTCAACTGCGTACCCACGTGTCGTACATGAGTCGCCTCTACATTTCGCACTCTTTTCAATTGCAAATTTTCCAGCTAATAAATATTTTTAGAGTCATCTTCATTCGATTGCTACTCACAAACACACATAGCAAGTAAAAAGGACAATTCATTCACGGAACATTATTTAAATGGGATCTAAAGTACGGCAGACAAAGCCAGATTACCTAGAACTAACTACTGCGAGAGTTTAAAATCACGAACACAATACCTGAATTAAAATATATCTACGTAAGTACTGTACTGTGGTGCAGAAAAGAAAGCAATGGAGACAAACTATTCCTCGGTGAGGGTAGTACTATGTTTACACTGTTTTCCTATTTCGCTAACCTGATGTTTTATCCTCCTTATATCTGTGTCAAATATACCCTGTGTTACAATCATATAGAATGCGACAAAGGCTCATAGCAGTTGCCTGGACTACGGAATGAAGCTACTCTTCGTTGAAACCGCTGCAGAAAACACATTCGTCCGAAACATAATCAACACTTCTCGAAGTATAACCTTTAAAAAAATTCACCCATTATTTTTTCAGCACTAGAAACTACAATTTGTTAGTTACGAGGAATTGCGTTTGGACTTCCGGAGTTTTCAGCAACGGCCTAACTTTCGAATGGAATACCACGAACGGGATTGTCGACTTGAATATAAGTTTCTCCAGGTACATAGACGGTTTTAGCCAGCATTTTTGTTTAGGCTATGATTTCTACACTCCAGAGGAACCATGGCGTTTTAACGATATATACTGTTCCTTATCCTGTCCAAGTTTGTGTGAGTTCGTTCCCTTCGGCTTAAAAACTCTCAAAAGCCTATTCACCCTTACCTCTTGAGACCACGATTAAAAATGAAGCACTTTGACGGTTTAACAGATTTTTTTTCAAACCAGCAAAACATGACTATAATATGCGCCCATGTCGTTTTCATGCACTTGTATGCTGCACTATTCAGATGCTTGATCGCTGTACTTCATTCTAAGGAAGGATCATGCATCCTTGAAAGGTTAATTAGCTTGCCATAGACAATACACGGTGTGAAAACTCTTCTTAGAATACGACAGAAACTTGTTAAGTCCGTGGTAAAAAAAACTTTTAACATATGTGTCTGAAAGAAGAACCTTGTACGACAAAATGGAATTGCAACTGGGTGATAACAGAGTCCTGTTCAAGTTACACTATGGACGTTTTCTTAGTGTATATCCTTGCTGTTAAAGTATATGTGGCTTGTACTGAACAGAAATGGTGGAGCCATATCTAGTGTGTTAAAATAAACACCATGATCCCCTGCGTACAGAAAGTAATGGCGGTTATACGCCATTATAATTATGTATACATTATGATATATATATTGTGATATGATATTATAGTGTGATCTTACTTTACAAAGTATGAAACTACCTAACAAATATGACTTATATTAAGTTGTAATTCGAGCTGTAAGTACAACTAAGTAACAATTAACATATGCGTGTATTCACGAATAGGGTGTTAATCATGGTTGGATTTTTTTCTTCAAATTGGTAAGGGAAATCAATGACACAGTAAGTCCGACTTGAGATTAGCAGAAAATAGCAACGTGGTTTAAACATACCGATTAATATCGTTATTCATTATGGTATTCTCAGTTAGTAGATTCTTTTAACTGGCTACAACACAAGGAATTAAGCGTCTTAATAATACATTATGTTAGCATGTCTTTTTTCACTTGATATGCCAGTTTCCGCTGTAAATTACGAGCTGAAGGCGTGAAATGAACTAGTACTCTGGGTACATATGGGATACCTCAGTGCAAAGGAGAATTCCTAAGTGTCCTATACAAGAACTTGTAATGATGCCGCAAAGTTGCTGTACTTCTCACATCAACGGCGTGAATTCACACATATTGACACATTCGCTAGAACAGTGCCAGTCATCCCAAAGCCACGGTTCCGGTGGAGTAGCTTTGCTGTACATCAAACAATCGCCCATTAAATTATCCAGATACGAAGATCGGTTGATGTCTATGTCGACCGCCTGATTTGTAGAATTCCACTTGAACTGTAGAAATCCAGTTCGCTGTGCGGACGTCCAAACACACCACTCGGCAACTATACAGAAAAAAAAGTTCAACAGTTGCGTGAATAGTTCCTATATGCTAACGTAGCCAACCTTTTTCCGATATGATAATGCCTCGGACAAATGCGTTTTCTTCCGCTGTTTCCACTGAGAGCAGCTTCATTCCATATTTGAAGCAACTGGCACCTGCTACATCCCAGGTCTAAATCAGTGAGGTGATTAGAAAAGTCTGGTGTAGAAGCAGATGAATTGCAATTCAACTGTATTGAATGTAATGATCCGATTCCTACGTAGTCTTCCAGGCGGGTTTGCCATAGATATTGCTATTGTCATGGATATATATATGAACCAATATACAACATTTTTCTCTGAGTGGCGTCAACTTGTGTAATGCTGCACAGTGATGTACCATAACAGCTTACAACGTCAAGGAGTTAACCTGATGCATTATTGCAACTTACGAAGGATCACTATTATTCATACATACAATATATTCTGACTCAAAGTGGAAGTCAAACGTTTACCATGGAAGCAGACGACATACAATAGCAGGTGTTTTGCTTCGACAACAGGAAACAGGAGTATTGTCCGTTGTTAATCGTCTCGGGACATGCTGCATAGAAAACGCCCGTTTTGTAACTGAAAACCTCCTTTTTAACTTTCTGCTTTTGTTGATACCTTTTTTAGCAGTGGTGCAAGTAGGCCATCCCGTCGCTGATGGTGCCGAAGCAGCGGTTAACCAGTACAAAGTGCATTGCTTATTCGAGTACGAATAGGAATTACAGCTGGAGTTATCTCTGCAGAGGAAGCTGCACGTTATCAAGGACGGTGCGTATCTCGTGGTCATGCGAGAACTGCTCGAAGTCGGGGGGCTCAGTTTGCTGCAGGATTGCTGCTCCATATGTCCTAGAAGTGTAAAGTCTTGTATGATTTCCTGCCTTTCGATACTGAAAACTGTGGGTTAGAACCTTGGATTGCAGCCCAGCACATGATGGCTATTGCAAGTACCTGTAACTCGTACATGTCTTTCATTAACATAAACCAAGAGTCAGTGGTAGTATGTTTTCCAAAGGACTCGGCAGCAACAAAAAAGCGCTCGCCTTTTAACCATTTCGCAAGTTAGTGGGTTACTATAGCTACATATGTAATCACACTATTAACCTTGCTGTACAAAAGGTGAATGCGTATTAATATACAATTTTTCGACTTGTTGGGTCTGACTTAATCTGCTATTATATATACAATGTTAGGACGAAAAAAGCAGGGTTAATTATGTAAGAACAATGAATCGATTAGTTGTATATTACAGTTATAACAGGCTTGTTAGAAAATTTCATAAAAGCTGAATAGTTTCAGCCTGTAAACATGTCGGGAAACAGGTCGGAACTAAGGGCAACAATCTTAACCCGGCTGCTTAGTTAGTCAACTTAGTGAAGAACTAAAACTAACGTTTGGTTAGCAAAATTCTCAAAGCAGCAGCCTAGCAGTTCTGCTGCTGTGTTAACCCAAACCAAGATAAACCACTTTAGCTTCAATGTAACTTCAGTAATATTGATTAATTTTAATTAGTACTCAAACAGCTGTAACCAATAATCATATTCAACTTAATTAAAGTTTGATTTCAAGCTATTAGAACCAAAGGCGAAATCCTTGTAGCGGAGGGTAATGCGATAACGCATTGCGCTATTATAATGCATTTCACTAAACCGCCATATCCAGAACTCTATTTGAAATGAATAACGATCGTAATGCATCAGAAACGTGGCCTGCTTGTTTAAAATGTAGCCATAGTAACGCAGACAAAGCTGAAACCAAGTTAACTGCTTTTAAACTCGTGTTCCTCAATCACTCCAAGAACAACCTACCAATCGCCAACTATGGATTGGGGCTTTGCCACAAGTGCAGTAATTCTCTTCTTAAAAATTGCCGTTCCAGGTTTGCTAACTATTCATGAAAAGCTGCTTATTACTGAAAGAACGATTAAACCAATTGATTGCTTGTACAGGAAACGGAATGGATCAACATTCCTGCGGTAACCATGGCGTCATTCCAAGCCGCTTTGAAATAATCACTCGCTTTGCTCCGTCGCTAATAAGCTGCAGCTTCCTGTGCCGAGATTCCACGGCGTGCGTCACTTATTCTTATTCGGGAACTGACTGTATTTTGTACTGGCAGAAAGCTTCTATGATACCAGCAATGTTAGGCTCAACGACCCATACTACGTGTACCCTTGGTAGGAGAGGTATATATAGAATAGAACGTTAAAGATTGGAAGCATATAGTCATGAAAGATGATTGTATTAGTATGTCCTAACACCATTAACAACGGGGAATACTCGTGCTCGTATTTCGCAGAGCAAAACACTTGCTTTTGCATCTCTTCGAATCCCATGGTAAATGTTGTTCCACGTTTCTAAAATTGCTGAATTTTCATCGAAATGTTGTCTAGAGCGCGAGAGCGGCTCACAGCAAGTGCCTAAACTACGGAATGAAGCTACTTTCTGTTGAGACCCCTGCCGAAAGTACATTCGTCCGAAACCTCATCAAAACGTCTCAGTGTAAAACTTTATAATCAAATTTATTTGTAAAGTATTTCATTCACTCTATGGGTATTGTTACCTTAATTAGTTAACGGAGATTGCGTCTGGACTTCTGGAGTGATGAAATCTTACAAGTATTTTCTATGGAATACTACCGGAGCTGTGGTCGATCTGAATTTGAGTCTTTCTCGCTACGTCGGCGCTACTGAAGCAGATACTTGTCTACTGTACTCCATGTTTACTCCCGAGGAACCGTGGCTCTTTGACGACGGCCCTTGTTCTGTAATTTGTGTCATTTTATGCGAGTTCGATCCTTCGGCTTAATACGACTGAAACCCATTAAGCCACTGGATTGCTGGTACGCGAATTGCCCCGTTACTTCAGAAACTCCTTACCCACCAGTTCAGTGAATCAGAATATACGCACTATCATCACGCTTCTACATTTCCTTTGTTACCATCGACCAAAGAGCGTTGCGGTTCCTGTGGAGATCGCCGGGGACGCGGATCATAAAAACGTATTAGATGACCGTCCACATATTCGGCGCAGTTTCATCTCCCAGCACGTGCATCTATGCTCTACAACGAACAGCGACGGATAACGCAAAGGAGTATCCTGACGTTGCGCCCAGAGTGAAGCAGAACTTTTACGTCGACAATTATCTCGACTCTGCCAGGACTGAAGCAGAAGCTCTCAACATCTGCAACCGAATAACGGATCTTCTGAGCAAAGGCGGCTTTCATTTGACGAAGTGGCTCTCCTCGTCCAGAGCTCTACTGGCCGGACTCCCACAGCACGAACTAGTCAACCCAAGCCTAAACCTTGAATTCGACAATGCTTCCCCTGTTCTGTTGACGTTTGAAACGCTATTTACTGCTGTAAACTGTGAGTATCGGTTATTACACATGTCAAAACGAGGCATGGTTTAGATCTGTTTATTATTAGATGTATGTTTATAGATCTGTTGTTAGGTTTGTTCCAGCTTAAGGTGACGTTGTGAGCTAGGGAGGTTCCGCTATTTCAGGTTCGATTCAGTTAAGTAAAATTATCTTCTTTCAAATGTGAAATGTCATGAACGTACACAAGAATTGCAGGAAAAAGCGACACGATTTTTTTAAAATGTATAATCTAGAATCAATACGTGCTGCATCTTTTTGTCCCTGCCCAATTTAAATGCGAGTTTAACCTCTGCTGGTAAAGTTATGTCAATAGATAAATGGTAAAAGTGACTACAGTGTGTTATTCCTAACCTCCATTTGGACGAGAAAATCTAAGAATCCTGTGTGTTTAGGATTACTGTGCGAGACTGCACATATTAGAGCAACGCAACTCGTCCCAAAGACACAGTTTTTGGTGGAGTACCTATTTTGTACGCTACAGGCATTCGCTCCCCGAACCATCCAACCAAGAAGACCGGTTGATATCTATGTTAGCCCCTTGGCCTGTTGAAATTCAGCAAATTGAAGGTTCTATTAGCAGAGCCGATGTCCAAACACAAATCCCATATACTAAGAGAAGACATGACACCGTCAATAGGCCCTGATAGAATTTCCTCAGTTCTAACCCAAACCTGGATTTGTAGTTCAAGAGGTTTCGGATAAATGTGTTCTCTTCAGAAGTTTCAACCGAGAAACCGAGACTAGTTGCATTCCCGTACTTGGTGCAGTCGTCACTTGCTTCTTCTCGGCCCTGTTGCAATGAACGTGTAAATGGGGTATCGCTGAACTGTGGTATGTGGGTAATAGTTTCTTGTTCGTTGAGGTAAAATTTTGACGCTAGACTAGGTTAAACTATTTCCACATAAACTCTGTCAATAAAAAGACCGCAGTATATGCCATCAGTGTATGCGTCAACAATAATGTGTGATTCAGCTGGTGTTCAGCTACGTAAATATCTTCACAAGACCGCGTATATAGAACTCAGGTAGCACATTTTCAGACCACTGGGATGCAACACCACGTAATGAGCTTAAAGCGTGAATTCACACATATTGACGCACGTAGTGTAACAGGTGCCGTCATCCCAAAGCCACGGTACCGGAGGAGCATCTCTGCTGTACACAAGGCAATCACCTCCTCTACCGTCCAACAAAGAAGACCAGTTTATCAGTATATTGACCGCTTGTCCTGTTGTATTCCATTTGAAAGCCCCGAAATCTGCTCGCTGTCCGGATGTCCAAACACAGTTATCCGTAACTATATTGGTAGAACGATAGTTAACATAACACAACGCTCTATGAGCAACTTATCTGCTGTGTTGCAGCACGCCAACCCGGCTTTGTTCCAATGATGTTTCGGATAAATGCGTTTTCTTCGATTGTTTCAACTGCAGTGAGTTTCATTCCGTGTTTAGTGCAGCTGGTGTTTGCTTCTATCCTGCCCTGTTTGGATATTTATATTTGAGCATCAGTAAGGTTGATACCAATCTTCTTGATGTTTATATACAAGTATGACGTTATATTATCTCAAATGGAATAGGATACTATTGTACTTGGACATGTACGGCAATGTACCGGCAATCCAAAGGTCATGGATACAGATTTCTTGAAGTTTACATATCATTATGATGCGAGTCGTGTACGATGATAGATGGAATAGCATAGTGTACACTGGGCTATCCAAGATCATTGCAATCTTCAGTGTCGTACAAGTATTATGTCAATCTGTATTTACTACATTAAAAAGCAATGTGGAAAGACGTGAAAACTAAGTGTTACCATTGGAATAGATGAAATGCAGTAGCACGTATTGTGCTCCGAGGACAAGTAACACGTGTACTCTCCGTTACCGAGCGTCTCTCGACATACTGCAATGAGAACCGCGTTCAGGTAGAAAGCATCATTTCTCAAGTGCTTGCTTCAGTATACCTTTATCAGCGCTGGTGCAAGTAAGCAATCCTGTGGAAGTGGGTGCCCACAAGGTACTTGTCCAGTACAAACTGCACTGCTTGTTCGAGTACGAGTAGGTTTTGCAGTCGGGATTGTCTCTGCAGAGGAAACTGCAGGTGATTAGAGATGGCGCATAGCGTCGGGTTATCCGAAAAGTGCTTGAAATTGGATCTAATTTATTGCAGGATTGCTGCTCCGCAACTCCTATACATGATAGATTTTATTTAGTTCCTGGTTAACCTCAGACTGTAAGTTACTGTATATAACCTGTGGCCATAGCCCAGCGCAAAATGGCTAATGCAAATATTTGCAACTTGGGCAGATTTATCAAATTCATCCTTGCGAACTTGCTAGTAATGTGCCTTCAAGAAAACTTGCCAAAAACTGATGATTTCTTTTCTTTTTAACCCTTCCGCAGGTTTGCGGGTTTCTATGGTTACGAGTGTAATAAACACCGAATTAGCCTTTGCTTCACCATAAAATGAACAACAATAACTGCACGATTAAGATAACCGTATTGACTGTTATTTGAGCTGGAATGGCATCAATGAGAGCAATAGGTACGCCCTGCAGCGCATGAAGAACGAGTCGATTAGCCCGAGCCAGTTAGTTTAATAGCCAATATAGCTATTCGATTTTACACCCGTGACCGAAACTTCCTGTACAAGTTAGAAATGACTGCTCTATTGATTTATTACCTTCTGTCACGCAGTAAATTCGTAGACGAACAACGTACAGGTATAAACAGTAGCTCAAAATACAAATTATATCGGAAGGATCGTAATTCATTGATTATCACATACCAGATTAGACAAGATTATTAAGGACAATGTTAAGGTTCAATGGGCATTTTTGTAACTGCCATAAAACCAGAATGGAACTAAATATGCACAACACATACACATACGCATACACATACATATATTGTTAAGTGTAACAGGTCTCACAAGCATTAGGTCTACTTTTTCTACCAATAACGCTTTGAAACGGTACCCTTAAATAGATATAAACTGTACATAAAGGCAACAGCTTTGCTATAATATTTAGCCACTGCATTAGAAAATGGATGGAATAGACAGTTCCAGTAAGAACTGGTATTGATTTCGTTACCTTGTAGCTATAAAGCGAGTGAAAGGACTTCTTGTGTAGTATCAACGAAAGGTAGTGTGGACTTTACCGGCCGTCGGTAATTGAACATTACAGATGTAAAATGCTGAAGTAATATCACTGAGTTTAATGAAACAACGGCACGTTAAATAGTGGCACAATTCATGCGGGACCTGGAGAGCTTTTCTATCCAGTTGGGAGCATATTTACGACAATTCACTCAGGATGACATTACCCCATCATCAATAGAATAAAGCAGACTTGGCTGGAAGCATAGAATAACAATATTTGTTGTTCTCCAGAGAAAACAGTGTTATAGTTAGCAAACAGTGTATTCGACTGTTGTCCAGGTTTGATCGTATGGTATCTTATAAGCGCTAAACAAAGGAGCAGCTAACACGGCTACATAATAAATCATGCGTAGCTACTGATTACTTACTAGGGATACTAGGAAACACACTAGGTTATCTCCATTTACGTCATAAAAGAAGACTGGAAATCGTGCGATGTCTCAAGCTATTAAGGCGTGAATTCGCACATATTGACGCATGCAATAGAACAGTAGTCGTCATCCCAAAGCCACGATTCCGTCGGAGTATTTTGGTTGTACAGCAAGCAATCGCGGGTACCAAGCAGCCAGGAAGACCGGTTCATGTCTATGTTCACCGCTTGCCCTGTCGTGTTCCAGTTGTAGGCCAGGGGACCTGTTCGTAATGCGGACGTCCAAACGCATGTTCTGTTAACTGTAGGAAGAGAGATAGATCTTACTGATTTCTAACTGCCTGTGCATCTAGGGTACAACTCAACCTGTATTGGTTCTCAAGATGTTCCGAATGAATGCGTTTTCTTCCGAAGATTCAACTGAGATGAGATGCATTCCGTATTGGGTGCAACTGTCGCCTGCTTTCTTTCTACCCTGTTGCAGCGAACGTGCAAATGAGTATAAATTTTCCGTTAGTTTGCAATATATGAGCTTCGTAGTAGATAAGCGCACATCCTCGGAACTGGATAATAGAAACCTTACCATTGAAACAGACGACATACAGTAGCACGTGTTTTGCTCCATCATCAGAAAGCACGTATACTCCCCATTATTCATTGTCTTTGGACATACTATTAAGAATGAATCATTGAAAAAATTTCATTCAAGTTGTTCTTCCAACGTGTATACCTTTTCTAGCGTTTGTGCAAGTAAGCAGACCAGTAGGTGACGGTGTCCAAAGAGCGTTTGTCCGGTACAGACTGCATTGCTCACCCGAGTACGTATAGGTTCTACAGTTTGGTGTGTCTCTGCACAGAAAACTGCAGGTTATTAGAGAAGGCGCGTAGCGAGTTGTTATTTGAAAACTGTATGGAAGGGGATCCAGTTTGATGCACGAATGCTGCTCCATATTTCCTATACAGGTTAAATTTTAAATTAATTTCTCTTTTGACTGACAACAAGAGTTAAGATTAACCTTGGACTAACGTCCAGGAGAACTTGGTTAATGCAAGCATTAGCGTTAGCCATTGACATAGGTTTGCCATGGTTAACCTTATAGTAGTGCGTTTTCAAGTAGACTTGGCAATGGCAAGTAACCGTTAGCCTTTTAAAGCATTTCACAAGTTAGCGGGGTTACCATAGCTACAAGTACACATGAATTCACTGTCGTTTTCACATTACAGTCTAATGCACGTCAATCAATATTTCGTTGCAAAATCCATTAAACCACTGTAGTAATAGAAGTTTCACTGGAACGGAAAAGAGACCAGGAACAACGGGTCAGTTAGTCCGGATCAATTACTTTGATAACCTGAGCAACCAGCTCTAGCATTCAAAACTACTAACGCTCCGAAACTTTTTGTAAAGTCAGAAATGGTGGTTCTGTCGATGAACTATTGTCACGCAACCGGGGTACAGTTTGTCCCACGCAATACTACTCTTCTAAAACTACTGAATTCGATTTTCCTTTATAGTATATACGCTGGTACCGTACTATTTAATGCGGCTGCTAATAAAGATATTATCGCGTTGTAAAGGATTGCACATGTGTTAACTATATTCACGTTTTGAGATATACAACTTGCTGACTTGATTCCTTAGTTTTGAAATTAGCGACTAAGAAACCGCGACGAGATATTGTTGCGTGATAAAGTAGTATAGTATTGCATTTGATGTGCATGATTTTGGAAATGTTACAGAGTTTCTAAAGATATACCAAAGCTAATTAGGAATCAATGAACAACTACGTTGAAGACTTTGCTTAAACGTTGAGTAGTTTGAACAACCATACAGTCAACCTTTAAGAAGTATCAGCAGTACTGATGCTTACGTCTTACTATCTTCTAGTGAAATACTACTACGGAAACATAGATTAAGATCTATAAGATTAGATTGGGTTAAAACTCACAGTAACAGCTGTACCTCGTACCTCGAGTTGTTAACTCAGTGCTGTATTAAATATGCTGATCCCGAGAATTACACGCAATAAAAAATGGGATAAAGCACAATGGGTACGGCACAACATTTCACTCAAAATGGATTAAGCTACTCAAACCTACTGAAACTGCTCATCTTAATGATGTATCCCAAGATGTTGTCAAGGTAACGGTGTGAATTCACACATACTGACGCACATACTGGAACAGTGCCAATCATCCCAAAGCCATGGTTCTGGCGTGGTACCTTTGTTGTACATCAAGCAGTTACCCCCTTTATCATCCAAGTACAAAGACCGGTTGATATCCAAGTTAGTCATCTGTCCTGTCGAATTCCAGATAAATTGAAGATAACCAGTACGCAGTGCGGATGTCCAAACACACCATCCGTTAACTATTGAAGAAGAATCGCAGGTTCTACGACTGCTATCAACTCTGCTGCGTGTAGCATACCTGGGTTCGTCTTAATGATGTTTCGGATGAACATGTTTTCTTCCGATGTTTCAAGTGAGATGAGCTTCATTCCGTAGAGATTGCAACTGTCGTTGGCTGCTCCTCTGCCCTTTTACAAGATAAAGGAGTTTTACAGGTATCAGATACCGTAACTGTGACTCCAGCAATCCTGTTGACACGTACCATTTGTTACAAGTGTTTATGAACTGTTACTATATGCATTAAAACAGACGAGTTATGAGACATACCTCGACTAAATGTAAATTCTTTTCAGCATAGCTTAAGATTGCTGTAAATCAGTACTACTCCAGTATACAGAGCTGCAGTTAAAAGCTTGGTTTCACTAGGTATACTGCTAAATTTGAAGGAACTTGTTATGAACGGTTGCAATTCACGCTACATAATTAATTTAACGGAATATGAAGCCTGAAGTTAGGTGAAAGTGATAATTACAACGAAGTTATATTTCATATAAAATGTTACCATGGAAGCTGAAGACATACAATAGCATCTGTCTTGTTCCGCAAACAAGAAACACGAATACTGCCCATTGTTAATCGTCTTCGGACATGCTACAAAAGAACGTGATTCAAGGTTACCGAAGTAAATCAACTATCTCGCTACTATTTTACCTTTCCCAGTGCTGCTACAAGTAAGCAGCCCTTTCTCTGATGGTTCCCAAGTGGTACTGGTCCAGTACAAAGCGCACTGTTTGTTCAGATACGAGTACCTTCTGCAGTTTGGAGTATCCTTGCAGATGAAACTGCACGTTATAAGAGACGGCGCATAGCGTGTTGTTATTAGAAAACTGCTGCTGGACATCGGGTCCAAGTTGCTGCATGACTGCTGCTCCATGTCTCCTATACGTGTCAAACTTTGTACGTTTTAGTAAGATTGAACTGGAACCATTCAAGTTGGAAAGTAACCTTTGACTGCAGTCCGGCACCAAATCATCAGTGCAAGTACAATCAACTTGCACTTCTCTTTCGTTGTCATCTTTGGAAACGATGTCCTCGCAAGGTCTTTAAGTAAACTTAAAGAATGATAGAGCAAGAATAACCTTTTTCCAATTCACTAGGCTACTTTAGAAGTACAAATATGCGCTTTGCAATGACGGCAATTAAGATCTTAAGTTAAATAGAAAATGGATGCAAGTAGATGCTCCAAGTGCTGCAAGAACAATGAGGCAGTAACTTTGACAGCCCTGCACAATTACCCAGCGCCCAAAACTTGCTTTAAGGAGTTCAATTGACAATGATTGATTATCTATTCGCCAAGCAGCCCGGCATTCAAAAATACAGTCAATTACGATTAACATCGAAAGATCAGGAATTCAGTGGCATACGAATATCTTATCTATGCAACCTATTCATTAGGTTGATTAGTACTGGACTTAATCTCCTAAAGGTTGGATAGAAATGTGTGGTATAGGAAAAAATCAGCAATGCCCTGGTCAACGCAATGCGTGCTACCGTGTAACCTTACGAGTTAACATTAACCTTTAGGTATTGTCCAGGAAAAGGTGTTCAGTGCATGTATTTGCATCTGGAATATCTCTGTCATGGTAAACTTCAGTAAGCGATGAAAAAAGGTCCTTGCCCGGGAAAAGTTGGTTTGCTTATTTCTCGTAAGTTCTTGAAGGTATTGCAACCAAAAAAATCTTTAGTGTAGTCTTAGTAGTACATGATACACTCGGAAAGTTTGGTTGGAATCGTTTTGATAGTTTGGCCAAAATAAAATCCTAAAGGTTAGACATTCGCAATTTGGGACGTTACTACAGCAACACGTACAATTTGTCGAACATTCTGAGCCAATTAGGTTTAACATCCTGGATAATCGACTATCAATCAAAACCGCCAGCGCGCCAAAGTTGCTCACAAACCTCGTTTTCATCAATTATTGCTATCACCGTCACGCAACCTGCTTCAGTTAGGTGATAAATCATTAAGTTTGGATTATCTTACTATTGTGGTTTCAGTATAACTTTCAGCATGCTTCTACTTCAGAAATTTGCCACATCCAGAATTTTCAGCATGCTGAAACCAGATTTCGGTATGATTAAGCATGCGTAGCAGCAGGTTGGACTTAGTCTTTTTTCATCAATTTTCTTGCATTCATCGGCAAGAAACATGTTCAGCATGTAGCAGCATGCAAATCACTAGAGACAGGGCATGCTGAATTTTGCATTGGATACGTCAACGATAGCTGTAATCTTATGTTGTGAAATTATGTTCATGTAGTTTAATATCACGTCAATCTTCACCAGAGCGGTTGTCATGAATGCCGTACGATTATTCTTTAAAACGACCGCAGTGACGCAACAAACAGCAAAAGGTTAGGTTAACGGTTAGTTCGGATAGCTCAGGCTTGGCTTGCGGAGTGAATTCGCGCATATTGACACAACTTACTAAAACGGTACCAGACATCCAAAAGTCACTGTTGCGGTGTAGTGCTTGAGTTGTATACATCAAATATTCGTTACAATCTGTCGGTTGAGATCTGACTTGCTAATAGCTATGTCGACTACGCTTTTTTTGTCGAATTTCGTGACTCTGTGGTTAGGTACAGTATCTTACTTCGAAGTTAATAGATGGTAGAACAGTGATGTAATGTAACCGGAAGCTTCTTTTCGTGTCCAACAGATGGCACTCTGATCACTAAAGCTCCATAATAATTTTATCATGTAAAACTTTGCATACCGGTACAGATAGTTCCTTTTATTAGGTGTTTAATGCAGTACTCTTACAGAATTATGACCGTAAAGAATTTATCACTAAAGCATCAAAACAGAACGTGTGAACTTTATGTCAATACCAATAGCAAGTAACAACAAACTAGCAATGTAACGATATTGTCGTAAATTAGAGTAGCAGCAAATAATAGTGTAGGGGGCCAAAGTGGCTTATAAATACGTTGCAGTTGAACGTACTGCGTACATAGTAACAAACCAAACCAACGCAAAGTGGAAGCGTGTGACGTGTAATTGCATATTAACCAGCTTCAAGGTGCATTTCAAGGTTTTTACGAGAAACGAGGCGTATATTCAGCGTTTTTTGTGCAAATGCAAGAATTGCACAACTGTCGTTACATTGGGAACATCTACAGTGTGTCAAGTTTTCGCACTACCTTTGCCCGGCTCTTCTTCGTTTCGTGGCACTCTGCCAAATGTCCTCTTTCGCCGAGTGAAAGACTGCAAATGTATAGCTAACAACCGGTTACATTCTGAACATAGTGCCAGTGATTTATATCGGTGCTGTGTCACCATTTGATGTGACAGCTCTTGATGCACATAAACCAGATAAACTTTAGAAAACCGCGGTGAATTCAAATCAACTTTCTTAGAGAATGTTTGGAAAAACAAGTCGAGAAAACAACTGGTTGCAGTACTTTCATATGAGCATTGAGCAGTTCGAGTTTTTGTTGTTGTTGGACGATAATATAATGATCATGCGATTAGTATGACTGCAGTATATTTCCGTTTGTGTACATAAGACATGAAATAGGTTTAAATGTTTGAAAGTTGACAAGGAATTGCTTGATAATTCGGCATACTATCGACTCTCCTCTGGGCAAACTCTAAAGCCGTACACTGTCCCAGTCAAACCGGATACTGTGTAGAAAGTTTGGCATGCTAACTTGCTTCTGCGTCGTTTAGATTCCTTATATGGGAATCGTTTCATGTGTCTGAGAGGAATTTACAAGCCGTGCTCAGTGGTTCCGCAATGTACAGCGCATTAACATCATCAATCTTTCCATATATCTATCTATCTATCTAACTATCTATCTATCTATCTATCCATCTATCTATCTGTCTATCTAGCTATTTGATTTGTCTTTCTATATCTAATATACTTACTCTTCTGAAAGTGTACTAAAAAGTCCTGAATGATTTCTCTTGTTACGTACATTTCCGCGTTTTCGGATTCCTTACTAGTGCAGAGCGTTCATTACAAACCAGACTGCCAACTTAGGTGAAAGCAGCACGAACACATCCAAACACGGGAAGCCAGACTGTAGCAGCCTTACATCTACGGTCCAGACTACATATTACCAGAACTTCCACAGCTATACGGGTTCGTTCGCTCAACAAGTAAAGGGATTATGCTAGAGGTCATGGGTTGCAAACGGGAAAACAAAATTACAAACCCGTTTTTTTTTATAAGATTCTAGACTACATGCCTCTCCATATACGCCAATCTTCAGTCCGCATTCCACGCCTGCACGCGTGTAAGAATTCCTAAACACCCAGACGGAGAGAATGGCGAACAATATCTGGATTCCTGGCTTTCAATTTGACCTCCGGCTATAAAGCCAACTCATCCGTATCGAAACCCATGTCTTTAGACGGACTGAAGTCTTAGCTCTGAACCCTGGCTTTGTATTTGCCCTGCAGCTATGTTACGCCTGACCTTGGACTTCTCTTACCTGATATACCTTGAGGGTAAACGAAAAACAAGCGTCAGTTAATCTCGATCTGTTTTTTTATTCCTATCTGCATATCTGTCTATCTGTCTATCTGTATCCATCTATCCATCTTTCTATCCATCTATCTATTTGTATCTATCTATTGCCAGCAAGTAAACGCGGACGTGTACTGCTCAAGTAAGGCAGCTTTTCAACCTTGAATAATGAATTGCTGATAGAAGGTTGAACAAAAGGCAGCAAAACAATAGAGATGGCGCAATATATTTGCCGTATATCTTTAACCCATATTGCAAATACCTTTCAGAGAGAAAAGACGTTTCTTTGCATTCATTACGTATCAGTCAGTTAGGTAGGAGAGAATTCTAGCCACTGAAAGCGTCGGCAGGTTCCCGCAGACCACCAGCCGATATTGCCCTTCTCTCTGCTGAGATTTGTTTAAAAGTTACACTTCAAGATTGAATCTACAAAATTATTTCGGGGTAGGTTTATTCCTACTCCATATAAAGTACTGGCTTCTTATTCAACATTACTATAACTAATTATAACAGCTCCATCATACAGTCTCGAGTGCAGTTAGTTATTTCACTCAGTAAGTTACGTTCTCTTTAACTAATTGAATAGCACTTTACTTCGTTCCTTATCTGATTAACTTGCTAACTAAACTAGCTTGCTAATCGTAAAAACGAGTAGAGAATATAGGCAAATTCCTACATAATGACTTAAAACTGGCTCCATAACCATAAAATCGATATCATAAAATTACATTCATCAACAATCTAACTTTATAACAGATCAAGAATCAGTTAAGACCTGTGTAACATTACACTCTAGGAATAAGGTTTCCCTTTGTTGTTGTTGTTGTCGTTGCTACTTGTTCAACCGAATTGCCCAGCCATTGCCTGGGCAGGTAAAGGTGGAAAGAAGCTTAAGGGTTTCGCTCTGGGGCTTCGTCTATAAAACAGTCAGTCGCCAGCTCGCCAAGCGGGAAGTGGAAACCAAACTGCAGCGCCGAGGCATCTGCGTTTGAACAAGTTACTCCAGACACGGTTCAAGTCACTGAAATCGCTTTCAAACTTAAACTACATCATCGCTGAATCAGTTTAACCCGTGCACGAGTCTGATAGTTCGAACTGAAAATGGTTTGGGAAACTTGGGACAAGAAGGTAAAATCGATCAACACAATGATTGCACAATCATAATGTAACAGTTTCCGACTTGATATTTCCACTTAACTTTGAACTGTTTAAGTTAAAACTCAAACGACGGGGAGAAAACTCTGAAATGTAGCCCTAGGCGTAGGCTTTTATCGGTAGGCCGTATCGGGTTCGGGTTCTCGAAGAAACCAGGTTGTTCCATTCCCTCGGGAATACACCATCGTTGAATTAGTTTGTATCTTGTTACTATCGCACTTTAAATTGATATTACTAATAGTTTACTAGTAGGTGTGATATTATATAATTCGTATATTTATGATCAAAAATTAGAGACTCGATTTGGAGTATTCGCCGAGCTGCTGGTCGAAGCGCGGAGATGCAAACCACGTCATCAACAACTTTATCGAGAGTATAACTAAAGGTGATTTGTGTTGGTTCATTAACTCTTCAAGGCAGATAAAGTTGAATGAGATTTAAACATTCAATGACAATGTAGCATCGGAAGAGGCTAAAAATAGCATTCCGTGCCAAATCAACGTTCCTTACGGCGAATCCAGCGAAGAGAAACTGGACATTTTCGGTCTGGAAACGCTGCCGAGCGGTAGTTATCCAATCTAATCCAATTCAATCTACCATTGTCACTGAATAAATTAAGTTAGTTAAAGTAATTAATTTGTTGTGTAGATGCTCCGATCTTTGTTTTCATCCACGGCGGCTACTGGCAAATGCTGAGTCGCTCGCTGTCCAGCGTTGCCGTGACTCCGCTTTACCAATCCGGAATCATTTGCGTCACCGTGGGATATGCCTTGGCCCCAAACGGTAATTTTACAAGTTTAATGTTATCTAAATTATCTTCATAATCCTGTTAAATCTTTGTTAAATAAAGTAATTAAGTAGTATGTTAATGAGTAAATCTATTTTTATCTAAACCAGTTTCCATGGACGAGATAGTGGAGCAGATAGTCAAAGCCGTCTGCTCGGTGCTCAGCATGGCCCAGCAGCGTCAGTCGCGGTAATACTCCACAGAAATCTAATCTAATTCCTGTTAAAACTTAAGTTGATGCGTTATAATAAAACACTGCGGAAATAATACGAGTCAAATACTAGTCTAATGGCGACATTTAAGTAGATAAATTAAACTAGTTAATGTGTATAAAAAATTGGATAATTTAAATTTGACAGGGGTGTGATTATCGCCGGACATTCGGCCGGTTCTCACCTGACCGCCATGCTGTTGCACTCGGCCAAGTTCCAGCTGTGCCCCAACATCTCGTACCTGAAGGCCATGCTGCACGTCAGCGGTGTCTTCGATCTGCAGCCGCTGGTCAACACCTACGTCAACGAGCCTCTCAAACTCGACATGTAACCAAAGCTTCTTATTTATCGATACAAATAATCGATATCCAACAATTCGTATCACAAGTTAAGTATCGATTACTATAACACAGCAATACAGCAATAAAAGATATCGATAAGCAGAGACAATCGATACAAGTGAATATCAATAGTTACAAAATATCGATACGTAGGAAACAATCGGCAGAATAAAAGAGTTGGATCAATACAAAATTCATCAATAAGCGTTAGATATTCTGACAATCTAATATCGATATCGACAGATTAGATCGTCAGGAATACAATTTGATGCTAAATATCGATACAGTAAGAAAAATCGATCTAGACAAAAAATAAAATAAAACACCAATAGAATTACAGTACGAACTTTATTGGTATTTGAAAACTGGTTAATTATCATTCAACTATGATTTTGCAAATTTAGCGAAAAGGCAAGAATGCTGAGTCCCATGACTCTTCCTGCACCGGGAGGCGGAACTAACCTTCATGGAATCGTCCAGTTCTTCGCCGTGGCTGAAAACGATCCGCCGGAATTCCACCGGCAGGCTAAGGAATATTCACAGGTTCTCAGCCTATACTAATTACTTTGAGTATTAATTGAGTTAATTAATTCTTTACTCCGAAAATTGTATCATGAACCGCTTTTTTTTCCAATTTGATATTTGTCTGCAGCTATTGAAACTGCGCGGCTTCCGCACCGAATTGCGCACCGTTGCGGATACTGACCACTTCAGCATCATCGAGCGGATGAACGACAAGGATTTCATCCTTACCCGCTGGATTACAAACCTCTCCCAGCAGCTATAAAACTCTTGTTGACACAACGGAATTTGATTACGTAAAAACCATATGGGGAATGTGTATAGGTGGAATCTCTCCAAAGTCGACACAACACAAAATACACAATACGCGTCATAGTCAAGATATGTCTCCTACAAAAAAAGGCATTTCAAAACAACGGGACGGACGGAGGTTTTTGCATCTAATAAGGGACACGGGGAGGGTTTTTTTTTTCCTCAAAAGACAGAAACATGAAAAAAAGCACAAATTACAAATCAAAGCGAAACAAGAATAGTTATCACGCGCGAGCTACTTTTGTATAAATTCTAAAATCAAAAAAGGGTCCAAAGAGGAGATAAAAAGATGCTTTTAAAAGGGGAGGGGGGGGGTCAGTCAGCAAGTGACAAAGGGTTAGAAACTTAATTTACAAATGGGGGGTTAAACAGAAAGAAAAATCCAAAACAGAGATCCGAGGGATTTTCTTTCCTTTTTTTGTTGAAATGTCGAAAAAGGCACACGATAATGCTTAGATAGCGTAGAATCCCAGAGAAAACACAAGTAAAAGTAGAAACCATTAAATTAAACGAAGAGAAAGATATATTTTTTTAAAAAGACATTAAGTGATGCATTATTTTTTTCGCAGTAAGTTGTGTTAAGTACAAAAATAAACACAAGCTTTAAATTAAAAAAAAAGAAAGAAAAGAAAAACACCGGCATTTCCTTCTTTTTAACGAATAGGGTGAAAGTTAGTTTAAAATTTAAAAGTCATCGTTGTTAAGTCATCAGCTAATTTTGAATCTTCATCATTTTTGCGGAGAATCTAATTTAAATAAGTCGTTCCTCGGGTGGAGGCTTCATGACCTGTCCCATCTCCACCCGGGGGCTGAACATCTCCTGCCGGGACGGACTGTACGTCCCCCGGGTGGCTCGTTTATTCCTGGCCATCATGACGAAAGCCACGCTGCCGATGAGCGCCAATAGGAGCAGGGCTGCGATAATGGGCACGAGGATTTGGACCAATCGCAAATCAGGTTCTCCAGTAGACGACTGGAAAAGATGACGTCATTAGTCAACTAATATTGATTAAATTAAATTTCATCAAAGTATAAATACTTCGGTCAGACAGTTGACTCCTTCGAATCCAGCAGTGCAGTTGCACTTGTAATCTCCAACAGTCTCCAGCGGTTTAACTGGAGTCGAGTTGATACACTCCGGAATGCAGGTTCCGTTGTTGGCGCACAACGAGGTGTTCTAATGACCACCAATTTAATGTAAACAAATATAATTTATCGATATAATATATAAATATATTTATAATATTCGATAGATAGATAAAGAGACAGATAGATAGTTAGATAAGTAGACCCATAGGTAGATAGATAGATAGATAGATAGATAGATAGATAGATAGATAGATAGATAGATAGACAGACAGACAAAGAGATAGATAAATAGATTTAATGTTAATACATATAATGAGAACATTGAAATACCGTGCAAGGATTGACGATTTCGCAGTTGATCCCGCAATAGTCGTCATCGCATACGCACTGGTAGCTTCCCGGTAGGTTGACGCAGGATCCGTGCAAGCAGGGCTTGTCGACGCACTCGTCGATATCGATGTCGCAGTGCTCGCCGCGGTAGCCCGTCCTGCTGCAGTCGCAGGTGAAAGATCTCACGCCATCGATGCAGACTCCGCCGTTGCGGCACGATGTCGGAGTGCAGTCGTTGATGTTTTTCTCGCAAAGGTCACCGGTGAAACCGTCCTCGCATTCGCAAATGAATCCCTTTTTTTCCAAATATATTATTATAGTTTTCATTACCTTCCTAAAAAAATTAGCTCAATTTGATAATCTGTATTTTCAGATTAAATTACCGGCGGAGTCGTTGGGAAGTTGGTGCAGAAAGCTCCATTCTGACACGGGTCGAGTTCGTTACAAAAGTCCCTGGTCACATCGCAGTTGATTCCCTTGTAACCAAAGTCGCAGGTGCAGGTGTAGTTCGTTGCCAGACCGGCTTCCGGGTCAAAGACATCCTGGCAGCTTCCGTGCACGCACGGACTGTTGCTGCAGTTGACAATCTTGGGTTTCTCGCAGTTGACGCCGACGAAATCCTCGGTACAGGTGCACCTGTACTCGCCGATAAGGTCAGTGCAGGTACCGTTGTTCTGGCAAGGATCGGAGGCGCACTCGTCGATATCGATATCACACCTGGAACCACATTTGATAATTTATTCATTATTGTTATTTATAGAACCTGAAATTTGAAACTAATAGTAACTAAATTAAAAAATTAAAATTACATTAAACTTAATTATAAAAATAGAGGATGAATGAATAGAATGATTTGGAAACTTACAGCCATCCAGTCCATCCAGGTTCGCAGCTGCACGTGTAATTGGCGATACCGTCGACGCAGGCGCCGTGCACGCACTGATGGTTGACGCACTCGTCGATGTTGATTTGACAGAGGTCACCCTGGAAACCTTCCAGACAGTTGCAAACCGAAAGCGGATCCGAGCAACTGGCACCGTTCTGGCACTCGTGGTCGTAGCACAATCGACATCCAATCTACAAATGTTCATATTTTAACTAATTTCCACAGATATAATCAATGTTACTAAACAATAACCTTACATGGTTATAATATAGTGCTTTATTTATAATTATCATAATGTTATTCATATATTTACTTAAGTATTATTACAAATATTCAAGTTATGTTTATACGAATATGCCATAATTTAGTGTTATGTAACAAATTTAATGTTCAAAGTACCTCGATGTTTTCTAGAGAACTTATAACTTCAAATTTTCGCGCGCTCGTATCATTCGCCAGATCCGCTGGGTTGAAAAACGGCAACAGGATCCTTCCAATCCTCATTTCCTGCAAGCATCCTCTGTAGAACTTGGCCGGTGGCAACGATTCATTAACCTGGATAGCATCCACACTGACGGAAGCCAAATCGGTGCTGGATTCCACCTCGCGTTCCACAATCGAGTGCCTCAGTGTAATGACATCTTCGACTCCACCGACAAGGATCTCGCTATCGGCGACCAATTCGGCCAGGGAGAAATTGGCGGGGATCGATCCTAAATCGACTTCCTCTTCCGTGTCGATTCTTCCAAAGAGTCTGGAACTGCGGAAAGTAAAGTTGACGAAATGCGATTCGCCGTCGAGGGCCTGAGCAGCTGCCAAGAGAGACTCCGACGCTGCCAATTGGTTTTCCTGCATCCAACGGATGACAATACCGCGGCGCTCGAGATCTACGCGGAGGAATCGGATCCTACTGGAGTCTTTCTGGAGAAGTAGGACGGTACCGCCGTACCTGGAACGGTAGGAGAAGTCCAGCGACTGGAGTAGCGCGCTATCCGTGATACCCATCGGGCGATATGTGACTGTACTGTTTTCTCCATTGAAGGTAGCGGTTGCTACGCATTCGTAACCATCGTTCAGGTTCTGGCAACGCGATCCTGTACATCACAATACCGATTAATTTAAATAGTCTTTTTTCCTAATACAACTATTGAATTAGAAAGTTGATTGAGAAACAAACCAATGGGACAATCATGAATAGCGCAGAATTCCAGTTCATGACACGTTTTCCCTTTGAATCCTGGAGGACAAATGCAGAGGAAGTCGTTCCAGGTGACCGTGCAATTGCCGCCGTTGATGCAAGGATTGCTCCTGCACGTGTTGTCCGAGACGACACCTTCGAGGACGTCGTTGCGGTCAATGGGTCCTAAAGGATCGGGAACTGCGACAGCTGTCGAGTTGATGGGGAAGATTTCAACGACTCGCGTAACATCGCCACTTCGAACCTATTTTCACCAGAAAAAACGGTAAATTTAAGTTAATTAGGATAATGAATAAACTAACAAAACTAACGTAATCTACTGCCGAGTTCTATAATATATTTTTGCAGTTTATGATTAATATTTATAATTTCTACACCTGCATGGAAAACTACAGACTACCTACTCGTTTACCTGGATAATTAGAGCAATCCCTTGCTTTTTAAGAAAAATTGGATCCGATTTTGGATAATCAGTTATTGTTAAAATATAAAAACAATATCTGACATTTAAATTGCAGTATATGTCAGTTAATAAACCTGAATGTCCTGCAAGATGCCCTTGAAATTCCTCCCTTGTAGGTTATTTATCGACCCGGATGCCAACTGAGACGCCAGGGTCTGTCGTTTGAGTCGTGCGGACGGCGGCAATCCGCCCAGGTACAAAACTTCGGCTTGAAGGGGACGGAATGAAGTCAGAGTTTCGTTCAAGTGCAAGGTGTCGTTGATTTTGACACGCAGCTGCAGTCTGTCGCGAATAACCTGCAAGATATAATTTTGAATAAAAATTAATATTTTTCAGCAAAATGTTATAAATAATAAAAGTAATAAGCGATAAAGTACTGCGAATTCTCCACAAGTAGCTAAAGATTCTTCTCAAATAACAATCCATTTATTTTATAACTTTAAAAAGCTTTATTTGAATCATCCGAGATTGCTTGTTTAAACAACCCGTCGTAAGATTTCGTAAATAACTTATTGAAATCTATCGAGATAAAATGGTTAAAACAATATTTACCTGAATAAGCTGACTATTGCCATCATTGAGCAGCATGTTGTCAACAGTGAAAGTCTGTTCAGCATCACCGAAATCGACAGCCACCATCAGTCTGCCTTGCTGCAGTTCCGCAGCAATGTACGACGGTCGTCCCAGGTCAGTGCGTCCAGGGGTCGGACTGGTACCGACATAGAAGATCAACCCTTCTTCTTCTCGGGTACGAAGAAACATTGAAATGTCCAAGGCATTGGCCAGAGCTAGTCGTTCCTGCGGGGTGATGGATACCGACACCAGGCTGTTGGTAGCATTCTCATGGCCGAAGGTGGCAGCGGTATAGCCTGTAGATTTTAAATGATATTTTTAGTTGACCAATAACAGTAGAGGGATATGATTACTGTATTGGCAAGTGTCCCCGAGGAAAGGTCTAGGACACGAGCAGTTGTAGAAAGTCCACAGATCGTTGCAGATGCCGTCATTCTGACAAGGGTTGGGCCTGCAGACATCCTCTCGGGGACAGCCGATTTCCACTCCAACGCCCGTCAACTGAAGCACCGATCCCGAGGCTGAGTTTTGATTTAGAGTGGGAATGACGAAGTGACTGTTGACGACGACATCCTCCATGCAACCCACGAAGAAGGGTAGTCCCTGCGCCAGGATCCTGAGGGTCGAAGTAGCTCCACCGAGAACAGTCATTCCTGCAGACGAGGATCAGGATCACAATTGAGTTTAAAAACAAATGAGTTAATTTCCTCGTTTACCAAAACTTGTCTCAGTCGAGTTGATAGACTCGACCGGGTTGATCGGGTAAACAGCCTCTTCTTCGTTCACGGCCAGCAGCAGGTGGCTGAAATTGAACTGGACGCGGACGGATTGCCATTCGGCGTCGTTAAGTTTGGAACCAACGAATACGCCTTCCCATTTGTTCAAGAGGCTCGAGTGAAGGTTCAGTTGTCCGTTCAAGAGTTCCAGTCGGTAATAGGTCTGACCCTGACCGACGGCGAGTAAACCGTTGGGTAAAGTAGTCCGGAAGCGGAATTCCAGCTCATATCTAAACAAGTAAAAATATTACAAAATCATCTTTAATTTAAATATTTATATAAAGCAATAACATAGATTTTGACACGTATTTATTATATATATATATACTCATTAAATATCTTCGATTTGATTTTTATATAATTATGTTAAATATTAATTAGTTAGCAATAATAATACGTACCCTTCTTCTCTGTTGGTCTGAATAGGCATGAAGGACGACCCATTGAAGGACATGGTAGTCACGTGATCGCAGAGTTCACCACGGAACCCATGAGGACATTCGCACTTGAATTTATGGACCGTTTCATCCTCCAAAAAGGGATTGCAGGTTCCTCCATTAAGACAGGTGACGTTCAGACAACCGAGCAGTTCGACCGAGCAGTTTTTCCCGCCGTAATTGGACGGACAGACACACTCGTAATCGGCGACGCGGTCGACGCACTCTCCGTTGACGCAGGGCTGATACCGCAGACACTCGTTGATCTCAATCTCGCAGTCTTCGCCTTCGTATCCCGGATCGCACTGACACGTGTAGCTGTTGATACCGTCGATGCAGGTACCAAATTTGCACGGCCTCGGACTGGTCAGCGAGCATTCATCGATATTGATCTCACAGTTGACACCCTCGAAACCGGGGATGCACTGACAGATGTAGCCTCCTGACGTGTTGTAACTAAAGTCGGAGAAGACGCCGATATCGTAGAGAGTGCGGTTGGATTTTTCCAAGCAAGTCGCGCCGTTCTGACACGGCTGCGATAGACATTCGTCGATGTCGATTTCGCAGTTCTTGCCCTCGTAACCGTCAAAGCAGACGCAGCGATAGTCTTTGACCAGATCGACGCACTGCGATCCGTGGAGACATGGAGCCGATTCGCAGTCGTCGACGTTGATTTCGCAGTGATCTCCCTTGAACCCGGTGTCCGTACAATCGCACTGGTACGAGTTGATGCCGTCGATACACAGGCCATCATTTAGACAAGGTGAACTCTGAAAGAGAATGAAAAATTATCATTAAAATTTACTCAAGTTGTGAGATTAAAAGAGGGAAATAATACCTCGCATTCGTCGATGTTGACTTCGCAACGCGGTCCCGTAAATCCGGGTTGACAGATGCAGGAAAAGGCGGCGATTCCGTCGATGCAGGTAGCGTTGTTCTGACAGGGATTCGACTCGCATTCGTTAATATTAATGTCGCAATCCTTCCCTATATTTTCCAATTCCATTAGATTACAATCAGTTTTATTGATTTGCCACAACATAATAAGTCAACTGGGTAATAAAGATATTTAACGTGGAAAAGAAAACGAACCGGTAAACCCTGGAGCGCAGAAACACTCGTATCCGTTAATCAAGTTATTGCAAGTTCCGTTATTAAGGCACGGGTGTGAAAGGCACTCGTCAAACTCCAGGTCACAGTTATCGCCCGAGAATCCAGGTCTGCAGTAACACTGATATGAACCTAGAATTCGATTTGTTTAAACAGATTTGTTAGTACGAACTGCAATGAATGGATATGGAATTATTTAATTACCAATCGAATTTTGACAAATTCCGTACATGCAGGGCTTCAATACAGCGCACTCGTCAATATCCTCCTCGCAGTTACGTCCTAATTAAGGAACAAGAACTTTAATTTGATATTATTCAAACTGATTAATTAACGTAATTCCGATATTGTTGTATATCTGTTCTACTTTTCCATTCGACTATTGAATCAATCAGCAGGATTTTCAATCAGTCGTGATTACCGGTGAATCCTTGGACGCAGGAGCAGGTGTAATTGCCAATACCATCGATACAGGTGCCACCGTTCTGACAGGGCTGATCAGCGCAGTCGTCGATGTTCTCCTGACACATGGGTCCGGTGAAACCGACCGGACAGCGACACTCGTAGCCGTTGATCAGATCGAAGCACTGTTTGCCGTCGGTGCACTGGACGTTGAAGCATTCGTCGATGTTATTTTCGCAGTGAAGGCCTTCGAAACCTAGGATTCATTACATTCATTAGATATTATCACTAACTTGTAATCAAAACTGTGATTTAGGTTAACTGAACAAGAATAAAACACTTTAAAACCTACATGTATTAATTCACTCGTTACTTTAAGTAGGTTAGATAATTAGATTGGAAT
Organism: Leptestheria dahalacensis; assembly: GCA_022114935.1. Lineage (NCBI taxonomy): Eukaryota > Metazoa > Arthropoda > Branchiopoda > Diplostraca > Leptestheriidae > Leptestheria > Leptestheria dahalacensis. The sequence goes on from JAIQCU010000142.1 coordinate 112,683, forward strand.
ATAATTCAATTAAATAAATTAAGTAAAAAAACAACCAAAATGAATTGGTTGTCGAGTAGATTGCAGTTTATGGTCGAGAATCGTGAAATGTACCCGCGAGGCATTCGCAGTAGAAATTGTGCTGCGGTTTGGTGGTAATGCAGCTGGCGCCGTTCTGGCACGGCGAACTGGCACAGGCGTCGTACTCCTCCTCGCAGTGAGGCCCCATGAACTCGGGCGGGCACACGCAGGTGTAGTTGGCTATGCCGTCGACGCAAGTGGCACCGTTGGCGCACTGGTTCGATTGGCAGTCGTCGATGTTTATTTCGCAGCGGGTTCCTTTGAAATAGACAGATTCACATATATTAATAACACTCAGAATTATAAGAATATTTGTTAACAAAAACTTCACAACATAATTTAATTTATAACAGACTCATTCAGAACCTATTTCACTGTTGAAGATTTCAATAAATTCCGTTAAGGTTAATAGCTATTGCATTAAATTCTATGATGATATATAACGATATCGAGATTATTATAGTAAAAGGGATTAGTATAGAGTACCGGCAAAACCAACGGGGCATTCACAGACGAAAGCATCCAGTTCGTTGATACATGTCGCGTTGTTTTGACAGGGAGAGGAGGCGCACTCGTCGATGTCGACATCGCAGCGTTTTCCAGTCCAGCCAGGCTCGCATTCACAGCGGTAGTCGGCCTCCTGCATCAATAATAAAATTTATAATTTCTGTCACACTAAAGTAATTTAATTAATTACATTAATTCTAATACAACTACATTGACACTTTCAATTAAGAATCATAATATGAATTTTCAAATGGTCTTTCATTACATGCGAGAATATTAATCGTTGAGTTAATTAATGAGAATGGCAAACTAGTATCAATCACGCCCCGTTAACATCGATAATGCGAGGCCGTATATCGATATTTTAAAAGAGTAATTAGGTTTTCATACCAAGTCGGCGCATTCAGACGAATGAACGCAGGGATTGCTGGCGCACTCGTTGATGTTAATCTCGCAGGACGATCCTTCGAATCCTGGTCTGCAGAGGCACGTGTGATTGCCCACACCATCGACACAGGTAGCTCCGTTCAGACAGGGCGAAGGTTCGCATTCGTTGATGTCGATCTCGCAGTTGACTCCCGTGTATCCCGGTAAACAGAGACAGGAATAGGATCCCCTGTGGTCGGTGCAGATGCCGTTATTCTGGCACGGCGTGCTCTCGCATTCGTTGACCTCAACGCAATTCGGTGGTTCTCCTTTAATAGATATTAATTATTATTATTAATTTTACATCTTTTTAAAATTACTTTTAGTGAGTGTGTTATTATTAATTTGCATTCTATGAAATAATATTTTTGTAACTTTAATTTACAATTCTATTTTACCTTTGAAGAATTTTAATCTTAAAGATTTTTATTTATTCGTTTATCGATTGATAAAATCATTTTATTACTTTCTTTATTTTGTTTTTAATTAAAAATTATCTCTTACTGCTTAATTCTTTTTTTCCTAATTATTATGCATTTTGAAAAAAAATTTATCGTCAATTTTTTATTTTATCTTTAATATTTTTTATTTGCTCGAGAACCCGCAATTTTACCTGAGAATCCCGGTTTGCACTGGCAAGTATGAGTGTTGAGTCCATCGACACAGACCGAATGCTCGGGGCAGGTGACATTAGCACAGTCGTCGATGTCCACTTGGCACCGCGGACCGCTAAATCCTGCTGGGCACAGGCACGTCGCTCCGGTTATGCCGTCCTCGCACGTTCCTCCATTGAGGCAAGTCACGCGGGAGCAATCGTCATCCACCTAGTCAAATCATTCAGGTCATTCTGTTATCGCTTACTTTTGATCGCCTTAAGTTTCAAAAGTGAACCAATTATATTGTCTGACATGTTGACAACATATTTTCTAGTGTATAAAATAAACAACATATAATATACACATACTAATAAAATAATATAGTAATGTAATTATAATAATAATAATTCTTAATAAATTAGTAATGTAATTTTACGACATGAATGACTAGGTTCCTTAAGTATATCGATATTTACGACACAATTTTAATAATCGATTTCTGTTTGTAGAAAGGCCGTTTAAGCGATAGTACCAGTCTGGGCACCTGGGCGGCGAGTTCACAGCGATCTCCCTGGAAACCCTGCGGGCACTGGCAGACGAAGGAACCGTGGCGATCGAAACAGGTTGCTCCGTTCTGGCACGGCGTGGAACCACACTCGTCGACTTTCCTCTGGCACCGCTCCCCTTCGAACCTGTTGAAGCACCGGTTACACAAATCAAATCATTTGCATTTATATGAAAATGACCAACCCCCTTTGGACATTCACTGACCTTTCAACATAAACCAAATGTAGCAAAACAAAAACAGACTAGCAGAACTTGTAATTTTTTTTTAAAGTTCAGGAATTATTAATTAGTTGAATCAACCGGTTAAGTCGTTAGATATAAATAAAAAATAAGTTTATCATTTAAATGTCAATTGCCCAAAACCCTTAACCAAGTGAGTCAAATAGTTCAAAATACTGTAAAGATTAATGTCATTAAAGTTAATACGGCTAAAGTAACTCCGTTTCTATTCAGACCGTGTCAAAGTGAGATTTGTACATTCAAGTGAAAGTTTTCCGCTGCTCGGCACACGAGAAACTATCACTTTGATCGACAACTGACAAACCGCAATCAAGTTCTGGTAATCTTCCCGTTTATCCAATTAAAAGACAAGTGCATTTTTGAATTAATTTTAGTTAATATCTAGTTATGTTAAGTTTAATTATACTTGCTAGAGGGTCAAGACCAATCTAGTTTTCATACCCGGTTCCTTGACAGACGCAGGTGAACGATCCCGGCCCGTCGACGCAGGTTCCTCCATTCCGGCACGGAGAATTCTGGCACTCGTCGATGTCCACTTGGCAATTCTCTCCGGTGAAACCCGGTGGACAAACGCACTCGTGTCCCTGACCCAGACTCGATTCAAAGCACGTACCGTTGTTGGAGCAGAGATTCACGGCGCATTCTTGAGATTCCCGGGGATTCTCGCAAAAGTCACCTATTTTTTATATTTAAATATCAAAAACAACTACTTAGTAAAATAAATAAAAAAAAATTAACAAGTAATTAAATAGAAAATTAAGAATTAACCAATAAAATGTTAATGAAATTAGCCACATAATACCAAGAATCTAGAAATTCAAATTACTTTTAAAAAAAAATTAATTAGCGATATATATTTAATTTGTCAACAGAACATTGTCGCGTTAATAACACAAGAATACTGCAACATTAAATACTGATATAAACAAAAATTACCGCTGAAATTAGGTGGACAAATGCAACTGGTGCTGTTTCCGGTTAGGTCTTCGTGACAGCTGCCCCCATTGAGACAGACCTGTCGCTCGCACAAAGGGCCCAGGTCAAGGTCGCACCGGTCACCGACGAACCGCTCCGTACACTGACACTGGAAACTGTCGCCGCGTGTGAGGCAACGGCCTCCATTCAAACAGGCTTGGACGGCACACGGATCTTCTCCCACATTGCCTAAAACGGTTATATGAAGACAATTTTATCAACTTTTTTTTATATATATCGGAGCAAACTCGGAAATCTGGTAAACCTTGAAGAAATTATACCACCCAAAGTTTCGGGCAGTGAGATACAGTAAGTTGTATCGGTATCAATATCAAAGTTTCCACGGATTATTTAGAATCGAGAATATCAATAAGTAATATATCGATAATAGCTTTAAGGTATCTATTACTTTTAACGATAAACGATTAATCTTAAAAAAGGCTTGAAAGGAGACACACACACCGGTTGTAACGATTTAACGGTACATAGTATCATATCGAAAAAGTTCTCTAAATATCGATATCTAATTTATATCGATTGCTTAAAACATTGGTTATTATATTCCGTGATGGTAAAATACCGAGAACTGTTTAAGGTTGTGCGATTAAAAGTTTGAATAGAGAACTTACTGCAATCGGAATCGACGGGAATCGGACAGAGTCCCCACAGGATTCCATTCCTGCTGGGATTCTCAACTTGACTCAGTAGAACCGTGGGACCTTCACGGATGCATCCGGTGAATCCTTGACCGATCCTGAGCGGCTGAAGATCCTCCGCCGTGGCGGGGAGGGTTAGGGTGCCGTTACCGAGGAAAACGACTTCACCGTCCAACTTGACTTGGAGAGTGCCGGCAATGAACCGGAAATCGATGTTGTGCCATCGGTTGTCGGACAAGTTGCCTCCAATGTCGGATGAAGTGGCAGCTCCCTGGACGATTAGCGAAACGCGGAGGCGGTTGTTTTGATCGGATGGGAGCAAGTCGACTGCGAGTTGATCTCCTCGGTTTGTGACCTGTTAGGGGAAAACAGTGTTTGTTTCCTCATTAATTTGTTTGTTTGCTCCGTGTTTGTTTGTCAGTGATACTGTTTCATGACTGAATGGTTCATTGAAGCAGACTGTTTGTTGGTCATGTTGTTTGTTCCATTGTTTGTTTGCTTAACCTATTTGTTCTGAGACGTTCACTGTTTAAGATTGTTTTGATTGTTCACTGTTTTGTTTGTATGTTTGGCCTGTGGTTGTTCATCAGTTTCACTTTTTTAGTGGCCAAATAGTTCATTTGCCTAGATTGTTTGTCAGTCGAGTTTGTTTGTTTGTTTGACCTATGGTTGTTCACCCGTTTATTGTTTAAGGGCCGAATAGTTATTTTGCCTAGATTGTTTGTTGTTTCGTTTGTTCGTTCCCTTGCTTGTTTGTTTATCACGAGTTTGTTCGTCAGCTTCATATGTTTCGTGCACTGAACCGTTAATTTGACCAGAATGTTTGTTCATTCATTTGCCTGTTTGTTTAACTTCGGATGCTGTTTGTTAACCTGTCTTGTTTGTTTGAATGTTTGTTTGACAGCCGGTCCACAGGTACGAATGTTCGCAAGTTTATTCGTTTGTTAACCTTGTTATAGTGTACATAAAAACGTCTTCACGATCTATTGCGATGCTGTTTCTTCTTTGTTTGTTCGCTTATTTTGCTTGTTGGTTAGTTCAATGCTTTAACGGCCCGTCGTCTCAAGGACCGCGGAGCTTTGGAATACAACGCAGGGTGGCTGAACAAAAGACGATCGTGAAAGTCTGCCAAGCGGAAAAGGTCGAGAACTCTTCACCACATCATGCGCACAAGGTACTCATTTCCGCCCTCGCCATTCCGTCATTACCAACTGCCTCCCCCCCTCGCCCCTTCTCTTCAACGCCATTAGAAAGTTACCGCAGAACATGTGGAAACAAAGCGGAATATAGTGGAGCAAAGTGGAATTCCAGTCAGGCGGAAAGTAAATTTGGTGGAACACGATGGAAACGAGCGGGAAAATGGAAAACGCTGGGAAAATGGGATAAATTTAATGTGGTGGAACAAAGTGGAATTAATGAAACTCGTCGAAATAATAGATTCGAATAGTTTGAACTTTGGGTCACGTGATAAAAGTCCTACAAGTACTTTTCCACAGAAATTCCACTTTGCTCCAGCGATATTCCACACACTGACGACAAATTTGCTCTTTATACTACCACGAGGTGAAAAAATGTGGAATCTAGTGGAACAAAGGTTTGAGTTCGTTGGCTGCGAAAGCCGTGATGAAAAGTTAAGAATGACATATAGCTTCAGAAAGGTTCTACTTGTCTCCACTGAGATTCCACATCAGCTATCGAAGCTTTACTCAAAGTCTGGTGGAATTCCACCCAACTTCATGTTGGACCAGTATGGTAGTTTCGTGGAACAAAACTCATAATTCCATCGTTCTATATGCAACAGTCGAAACCTCCTACAATTGCACAGTTCCACTGATATTCCACTTTTACTACATAGATGTTGTCCCTGGCTTCTCGTTTGCCCTCAGGCTATTTTAGCGTAACTATACCCTCAGGGCATATTTAAATGCCAAACTTGAAATATTTTTAGACGCACCATACAACTTAAATGCAGCGAATACGTTGTTTCTATGTAATGTATATCATTGGTATGTTTTAATATTATATTGAACGGAAATGTCCATGCAGGCTATGTATCTACGTAACAACCCTGAGGGCATTCTACAAGTCAAAGTTTGAATGTTATTGAGGGCGCTCTATCAGCTTTAATGCAGAGCGAGTATGAAAAGCGTGAAGTTGACCGCGCCAAGCTGTTTACCTGTTTGAGAAGAGACCCGTGTCCTCGAGGTCCGCACGTCCGGAAGCTGAGGCCGGCCTGCTGGAATACGCCGGCCGCGTTCTGAATCTCAATGAGCGAGGAACCGTTGAGAAAGGCTTCGTTACTCGAATCCTGAGATCTCGTGACTGTCACGCACAGCAGAGTAACCGTTACCAGTAATCGACAGCACCCACGGATACTCATGGTGACATTCAGATCTGTCGAATTAACCAAAGACAAACCAGTCATTAGTTTAAATTCTTATTCAACATTCGACTTAACATTTTTACTAATCTTTCTAAACACTGAATAGATTGACAGGTTATACTCACGTGACATTTACCAAATGAAAACTTGTGAATTAATTAGGCTAATTGAATTAAATTAAAAAAAGGGATTGGAAAGCTGTCAGTATTCGCCGCACGAAAGAGAAACATCTCAGCCGGTTTCACGTGCTTCGAGTCGCCGACTGAATTTTCCTCGAATGTGAAAGGCCGACCCAAAAGTTACCGACACCGAGCGGACCTGGAAACACTTAAGAATCACGGGCGCAAGAATCTTACAAGAATCTCGAATCCTGTCCAAACCACCAAAGAGTTTCCTAATTTATTCTTCTGAGACATGCTTCAAGAATGATTCTTACTGGTTTTATGAATCTGAAAAGAATCTTCATGATTCTCTGAAATGGTTTACTCTGAGAATGTTTTAGCTTTTCTGAGGAATCTTGGTGTGTGAATCTCGTATTTTCAGAGATTCTTGACGATTCTTGCGTATCAAGTTCGAAAACAATCGTTCACGATTGTTAATCTTAAAAAATCCCAAACGAGTCCCCGTGATTCCTGAATGATTTTCTAAATCAGTTTCAATGATTCTGTATTTACAACAGTCCTGAAGCCAAAGATTCTTCAGTTGAGTCATTACGTCATTATTCTTGTAATTATTCTTGCTTATCAAGTTCGAAATTTGTTAACAAGGGACAGCGGTTTCTTACACGATTCTTAAAGGAATCCCAAAACGATTCCCCGTGATTCCTGAATGATTCGCTTAATAAATGTCAATAATTCTGAATTTACAATAGTCCTATGACGCTAAAGATTCTTCAACTCTACGAATCTCCATCTATGAAATATGTCAACTTAATTCATCATTAAATGAAACTAGATGCAACTACAATCAGGTCAATTAGACTTTCATTTTATTTATTCATATTACATTATTTATTATAAATAATTTCAATGATTAATATAATAAATGAATAAAATAACAATAAATAGATACATAAATGTAACGCATAAAAACAATAATATAAAACTACGTCATATTCAATATTACCGTATTCACTACTATAACGTTCCTATAATATTACAATATGTATATTACCGTAATTAAATTGACTATATTTCTCACAATTCATTGTGAATTATACTTACAAAAAAATAAACAAACGTACAATTTCAAGAATTTCTCTATAGAATCCCCTCTCTTGCACACACAAGGACCCCCCTCAGTTCCCTATTTTTTTTCATCTATTTTTTTTAATCTTAAACAAAAGCCCCAATTCTCCTTCGTTTTTTTAAGATTCTGAAAAGCTTTTTTCTCTTCACGGTTGCCGCAAAATAAAACAAAAGTCTCGTATTTCACCCAAAACAGATTCCGTTCAAAGAGGAGGGGGGAAAAACTCCATTAAAAAGTTGTATAAAAGCTTAAATGACATGTGACACGAAGCAGAGCAAAGTTTCTCGCATTTCGTCTTCTCTTAATGCAACTGGGAAGTGGAAAGCCGCATTATGGGAGAACCAACCGGACAAGCAAAAGGGTCGACAGATTTTCAGGATTATTATTCATCGCTTTCCAATAAAAAAAAATAATCAGCAGCTGTAAGACGACTGAATGGAGTTGGTAATGAATGGTGATTAAGTGGATAAGTAAAAGGGTCAACAACTATTTAGGATGTATTATTCACTGCTTTCCAATAAACAAAATAATCAGCAGCTGTAAGACGACTGAATGGAGTTGGTAATGAATGGTGATTAAGTGGATAAGTAAAAGGGTCAACAACTATTCAGGATGTATTATTCGTTGCTTTCACAATCTTACCAGCACTCGTAAAGTCAACAGTAGTAAGACGACTGAATGGAGTTGGTAGTGAATGGTGATTAAGTGGACAAGTAAAAGGGTCGACAACTGTTATCATTCATTGCTTTAAAAAAAACTAATCAACAGTAGTAATAGTAATAGTCAACAGTAGTAAGACTACTGAATCAAGATGGTAATGAATGGTGATCAAATGGATAAGTAAAAGGGTCGACAACTATTTAGTATTTAATATTCATCGCATTCAACAGAATAATCGACCGTAGTAGTAGTCAACAGTAGTAAGACGACTGAATGGGGATGGTAATGAAGTGAAATTGAGAAAAGAATGAACGGAACGAAGTGGAACTGTCAACATTGTTAGCATACTCGGCAAGTAGTTTGAAGATGTTGATTTATTTTTACATCGAATTCCATCGACAGTTCCATTCTACTCCAGGACCTCACAATTCCTAATAGTAGAACCAAGTGGAATTCAGTGATTATTCAGTGGTTTTAAGAGGAACTGGGTGAATTCTTATTAGAGTTAAGTAAAGTGGATTAATTCAAGTATATGGATCTTTATAATCCAAAGTTACGTATACATTCCACGCAGTTTGTTTGGCTCCACCTTGTTCCACCTGGTCCCTAATAGCTCCATGGCTTTTCGTACTATTCCATTAGCCTATTTTACATCCAAAAGATCGGCATTCAACAGTTCCTTAACCGACACCACTAGATTCCAACCGTACTTCACAAGTTCCACCTAGCACGCTCCATCTTTACATCAATTTCAGTTAAGCAGCCCACGTCACAGAGTAGCACAGAATTCTTCCAGTCTGAGTCGTCAACTAAATTCCACAAGTTCCACCGTCATATTCCACTCTTAATTAAACAACATTCCTCTCGATGAATACGTAACCAAAATTAGCCCTCAAATCATAAAACCCCTCCCTAAATTCTTCAGATTGGTGTTCCACCGTGTTCCACCGTGTTCTACTTGGTTTCCTGTGCATTATAACGACTCACACACCCCTGCCTAGGGTTTCTGATATGGGGTAATGAATTGCAGGTGAGCAGAAGATGTTGATTCCTCCCCTCGGTGCAACTCTCTTCCCTCGGGGGTGGCTATGGCCTCGTTTTCATAACTCGGCCAAGCTTTCCCGCGTGAGTGTGTCTTCCAGTGTATCCACTCCCCGTTTTAAAAAAAAAACTTCTTTTTGATTACTTATCATAAAAAGGCTTTTGTTATAAGAGAAAACACCATCTGAATAAACGCAGTAAAAATTTTGAAATTCTCAGGCTAATTGATTGGAATTACACCAACGAAATAAGTTTGTCATCGAATCTCGTCAAATTAACAATCTACCTATCTATCTATCTATCTGTCTACCTGTCTACGTATTTATCTGTCTTCAGTTGAAATTTATGTAAAACCGTATAGAAAAGAGAAACACTGAAAATTTCAAAACAAGTAGAAATGCTGGTATCGTCAAGTTTTCTGGTCAACACCAACATCACCTGCGGGTAACAACGTCAAAGGAGATATCGCCTCGGGCTGACACCGAACTTTTCCTTCTCGTCACACATGTGATTAACATGCTGTTCACAAGTGCTGAACAACCTATGCTTGTCATTCATTTCAGTTCGGTAGTAATGTATGTTTAGAAGTTGACCAGTAACAAATAGTATTGCTATTTACCTTGTTTTGTGTAAGTTAATGAACTGACTCGCAAGTTGACTATAAAGTAGACTTGGAAAGCTGACTATTCCATGTGTCGACGCCGGGTTCCCTTCACGAAGTTTTTACATAAACTCACGAAGCCCCGAAAAAGGAAATGCCGAAATGAATTACAGGAAGCCACTTTGCATAATAACTTCACAGTAGACTTCCAAGTCGACTTCTGGGTTAATGGTAGGCGTGTTGTTTCAGTGTCCCTCACGGCACGATTGTTTCCCGCAGACTGAGGGCTTCGTTTGTTATGAAGAGCCACCTTGATGAAGTCTACTTCAGCCCCAAGGAGTCGACTTCAAAGTTGACTTGGAAGTAGGGAGGGAGGGTTACCTTGATTTGAAAGTAGACCCAGATCAAAAGGACACGGTGACTTCAATGCCTACTTTTATGCCAACTTGTGAGTCGACTTTGACGTCGACTGTGAAGTTCACTACGAAATGGACTAGATTGTTCGCTTCAAAGTCTACTGCTGTATTAACTTCGAAATTTACTGCAAAGTCAAGTAAGACGAAGGAGGTCATACTTGACAGTTTGCTTGTAAGTCAACTTTCAAGTCGACTTAAAATCAAGCTTTGATTTTGCACGAGTAAACACACTTAGACTATGGTCAACTTGCCGACCTTCTTTAAAGTTGAATTAAAGTCGACCATGAAGTTGCTTGAGCGCCCATGTTGAAGTCTACTTGTGTTGCCTTGAAGTTTACTGCAAAGTCGACTAAAATGAATAACGTCATATTTCCAAGCCTACTTCTAAGTCAACTTAGATTTCCTAAGTCGACTTCAAAGTTGACTTTAAACTAAGATTTGACGTTACACGAGAAAACCAACTTCATCTGGTCAACTTACCGGCCCACTATAAAGTCGACTTTCAAGTCGACTTCGGGTTAATTTATTGCTCAAGTCCTCGGGTTCTTTTGTTCCGAGGGCGCGAAAGTTACGCAAGCGCCACAGGTAGCTTCACGCAGACTTTGAAGTAGTCTTCTAAGTCAACTTTGAAAGCTATTTCGTACCTATTTGATCGTTATTTCGACCAGTTTGTCGACAAATACTGTTTTTTTCCAAAGTCAACGCCAACTTCATCTGAATTAAGTTGTTTAAAGTCGAGAAACTTGATACTTTTTGGCCGCAAAAATGTCAATTAGACAAGTTGACTCTCTCGAAAGTAGAAACTTGTCACAAAGAAACAAGAAGAGGAAACGGTTATACTATTCTTTTTTCGTTCTCACCGTTTTCGGTGGTGGAAAACAAACGGGATTCTCAGGTTTCATTGGTTTCCACCCCCTCTGCTCTTGTGTTCAACAAGTTTAAATAGCCGGGGTCAGAGGTCAAAGTAGCTCTTAAATAGCAGTCCGACACTCTGCGCGTGATTTTCCGACAAATTTCTTGTCAAACAAACAATACGCCGGGACAATTAGCCCCACAAGGTCACGGACGGGCCGAGTATCTGATGGCTTGTGGAATTTGGTGGAATATGTGGAAATACGGGAAACACTGAAAACACTACCGAGAATCTGGTTTCGACCGTCCGGAATCGTCTTGGAAACTTTTAACATTAACATTATTGAACATTTTCAGTATCATAGTTTAAGTGATTATCTAAAAATTGGTTTTAAAAAAAACATTAACCAGTTTTGACATGTTTACAAGTTTCCCTGGAAAACTAGTGGAACAAGGTGGAATTTGATTTAAATCGAATTAGTTCCACACAAATGCTTCCATCTTCGCTTAATATTAAGTTTCCATTTTTCATCTATCGCCTGCAGCGCTTAACTCAGCTTTCTTGTTTTCCACAAGATTCCACTATTCCAAAAGCAGATTCCACCTTTAAGTCCCACATCCATTCGGCAGCAATTTCATCATGTTCCGGTACGCATTCCCTAATTTAGTTCCACTTTTCCACTCATCGCCTGCAGTTCCTCACCGAAACAGCTATTATTTTCCACCAAATTCCACTATAAGTCCAACAGGAAAGATTCCACCTTGTTCCACTCAATTTGAGTGAAGCAAAAAGATAACTGAAAGCGCAATACTGGCGGGGGGAAAAAGTGAAAACCCCCCGAGTACAAATCCAATTTTCCCACGTTTTCCCAGATTTTCCCACGGTACGACACATTGATGTTTTCTAGCAGGAAAAAAACCCTTTCAAACAAACGTTAATTAAGACAATAAATCTGTCAAAACGTACGCGAAATATAGGTCATTCCACCGGTTTCATGCTCCACTCAGTGTTCCAAATTGGTTTCACTTTCTTATTTGACAGAAATTCCATAAGTCAAACTGACGGTAAACATAATGGGATAAAACAAAAGTGGAACTTTGATGAAACTATGGTAAACTCCGTGGAATTCCACCTTTTTCCAGAGAAGTTCCAGGTTAAATGGGTATGTTGTATAATCCCCACCTGGATCCAAGGGCACGGTTAACGAGGAAGGAAAATGGCTGCTGACAGTATTACAGGTTTCTGGTGGTGTTGTGGCAAAAAAATTGTCGAAACGACAGGGTAATCCGACTGAAGGAGAACGAATTTTTATCGGGAAAAAAGTCGAGTTGGATTGGAACCTTGAATGGCCATAACAGTTGAAGCAAACCTTTCGAAAACGTTGGCATTCCGTAATCAGTGAAATGAAAGAGGGTTACTGGGTTAAACGGACCACGCTTCAGATTAATTAGAGTCGCTGTTCGGGTCAGTTGGACCGCCTTTTTCTGAATGAATCGAGCTACTCTAAAAGCATTTCGGCTCCTTTTGGATCAACTGGGCCACTTTTTGACTGAATCGAGCTATTTTGGAACCATTTAGATAACTTTTGGGTTAATTGGACCACCTATTCGACCATTTGAATCACTCCCTCTGTCAACTAATCCTTCTCTTCAATCACGTGTTGTTTCTTTTGGGTCAATTGGACCTATTTAGGGTCAATTGAACTGCCTTGTAAATGAACTTAAACTACCATAGAGATCACTGGGACCCGTTTGGGTTGATTGGACCAGCTTTCAAACCTTTTGAACTAGCTTTCGGTTCAATCTGACCATCTTTTAGACCCTTGGATCTGTTTGGGCCATTTCGACCAGCTTTTAAATACATCGAACCAGTTTGAAACCACCTAGATTTCATTTGGGTCAAATGGACCACATTTCACACCAGGTGAACTAACTTTCAGATAGTTTGGACCATCGTTCGGGTCATCTGAACTGCCTTACAGATCATTTTAACTGCTCCAAGTCAACTGAAACATCTTCTGGGTTAGACGGACCACCCTTTGGGTCAAACGGACCACCTGGCAGAACTCCTAGACCGTACAACCACTTCTAGCAAGTGCTATCCTACCTATAGGGTCAATTGGACCACATTTCAGAACCAAGTGAATTAGCTTTCAGATAAACTGCACCATCTTTCGGGTCATTTGGACCGCCTTACAGATCAGTCTACACCTAATTCCTCCAAAGCAAACTCGAACCAACGGGGACATCTGCTGGGTTAGATGGACCACCCTTTGGGTCAATGGAACCACCTGCTAGAACTGCTGGGCCATTTTAGAAAATCAACACGACCACTTCTAGCAGTGCTGCGCTACCTTTAGGGTCATTTGGACCATCTTTAGGGTTAACTGGACCACTACATCCGCTTTCCGGTCCCGCTTATTGCATATCAAAGTTATGAGATTGGACGATACCATCTCAAAATATTTGAATTCCAGATTCATCCATGTACGAAGTGAAGGTCACTAGGGTAAACATGGAACACCCCTTTTTGCTTCGCGTGATTGAGTTTACCTACTCTGTTTGAGTCAAATTGGACCAGTATGCATTAAAATAACACTAGTATACAGACATAGTAATAAAATAAAAATATAGGATTAAAGTTAATTCAATTCGGCTTAATTTCATCATTTAACATGATTAGATGTTATTCATTTGTTTCTAATTTGCTGAGTTAATTATGGACCCCTTAACATAGTAAAACTACAAAAAATTGTTATAATACAATACAAGAATTAACAATTATAGTAATTAATTAAATTTGTTTATCTACCAGTGATTGAGTGATTCTTCACGTGATTCTTATAGCTGACATAAAGATTCATTAAAAAAACAGTTGCTGACCCCTAGTGGGCGTGTCTACGTACATGCGGCTTCAAAGTGGTGCATTTCCGGTCCGTTGGAGAAGCTTCACTGACTGCCAAGGCTGTAACGCTCATTATTTATTATTTAAAAGCCTCTTTTTGTCTTGCTGAATTGTTCGTTCACGCACGTTTCTTTGATATACAATAACCGGCAATGATATTGAGTCATTGAGGGTGATTCATAAAGAGTCATGTTGAATCATTTTTATAAAGAATATTTGTAAAAAGATTAACAGTTCTGCAAAGATTGGTTAAGAATCATTCTTTAGATTGTTATGATTCAATAACATACTTTACTTATGGTTTCATTTGAGTCATGTTGAATCTTGTGATTCAGTTCAAGAATCTTGGGTTTCTAAATCAATATGATTCAATGACTCACTTCACTTGTGGTTTCATTTGAGTCATGTTGAATCTTATGATTCCTTTCAAGAATCTTGGTTTTTTAGATCAGTGTGATTCAATGACTCACTTCACTTGTGGTTTCACTTGAGTCACTCTAAATCTTGTGATTCATTCCAAGAATCTCGGATTTTAGATCTTTTAGAGTCTTTCGAGCGACTCACGAGTTAAACGAGAATCGCTGAACTAAATACAATTTTAAAGTTAAGTCCATACTTGAATAACTAACACGAATCAATCAAATGAAGTTAAAAATTACTAATGTCTTAAGTAACTTGAACCATCTAGTAGTCATTTGAAAATTTATGGAAAATAATTATCTGATGATGAACTATTTCAATGAATAATACCACAAGTTATATAATTAATACATTTTTAAAATAGATTTTCCTGATAGCTAAAACAGTTAAAAAGACACCAGGAAATTCACGGAAACTTCTCTCATTACAAAGTAATTAATACAGTAATCAACTGGATAATTAAATACTTTAAAAATAATATAACATCCGAGATTTCTTTCAGCAACTAATTTTAAAAGCAAAACCGGATATACGGCAACGTCATTCAGCATTCGCCTCCTCGGTCCGTTTTACCGTCTAAATGTCACGGGGGAGAGGGGATTCACAATAGGCCATCTTCCTCCTACACATCTCATGATGACACCGACCTTTATGGATGACGACAGATGCGAGGAAAGGAGAGGGAGAAAAGAAAGGTAAAGACTAACAAAAGACGAAAGAGTTATAGAAGAGGAGGAGGGAGATGGAATAGCCCGCCCAAAAGTGTCGGGCAGTGGATAATAATTTCGATATTCAAAATCAACAATATAACGATGCTTTAGATCCGATTATCGAACACGTCGAAGTTTATTACATCGAACATTTAATATTTTATTATCTTTATAATTTAATTCTTTATCGATTATAGTATATTGCAATGACATCATAAACCGATTTGCGGGTATTAAAACACAAATCGAGTATATGGTATCGTTAATATCGATTATTGGTCTAGTATCGATTCCTGTCAATAATAAAGATCGCCTTGTCTTGAACGGTTATAATAATAATACCCGATTATTAAGCATAACAATAAGGCAAGAAATTATGTCCAGAAACAAAAGGCTTTCTAAAAATATCTCTGCAATAAATGCGAATAAAACTTGGAAAACCCGTTAATTTCTGTTAGCACCCAAAAATGTAGATATAAAAGAATAGAAGCGAATAATAAAAAAGGTAGAAAAGGTGCTCTTGACAGAGCGCATTGACGGGGGTGGGGGTGGGGGGAGCTCTAAATTTAAAAAAAAGAAAACTCCTTTGTTCCGGTAGTTGAGCTTCCGGTCGGTTTCCAACGTATATCTCCAGTGTTGCAATTCCTTCACGCTTTTTTCCAATTTAAAAAAAAAACACTTAGTT
Source organism: Leptestheria dahalacensis (assembly GCA_022114935.1). Lineage (NCBI taxonomy): Eukaryota > Metazoa > Arthropoda > Branchiopoda > Diplostraca > Leptestheriidae > Leptestheria > Leptestheria dahalacensis. The sequence continues at coordinate 128,631 of JAIQCU010000142.1, forward strand.
AAAATAATTACGTTAATATTTTACTATCGAAATTAATAATATTAATGGTAATAATAGCAGAATTGAGAAATGAATACGAAAAAAGCAACGCAGAAAAGACGAGGAATGGCTGATTTCGCAAAGCGAAATTTGGGTTAAAATATGCAGTATGAGTCATGTTTAAGTGAAGGTCTGCGGGTATAAGGTCCCCGCATGGTACATAATCCAAACCCAAAAGTCCTTGGAATTCTTTTTTGTGTTTCCCACGCCCAAGGTCACCTGAGGTCACCAGGTCACACACACACACAGGCGCACTTACCTAGAATAGCCTGGGGGCATATTACACCCGTTGTTGAACGATTATCCTTTACAGCTTTAATGGTGATCAAAGTTAATGGCCATGATCTAATAAGATGGAAAATTTCGCCATTGATTTCGAAAGGGCTTGAATTCGACCTCGTCCTATAACTGCCACTTTCGCATATCGAAAACGTGCCTCGACAGTCGAGTGTAAACGAGACACGAAACTTGTAATTTTGTTGCTTTTTTTTCGCTGTGGCCAGGCGATAAAATAATCCAGTTACAGCGTGAGAATCAAAAATAGTCTATCAGCTTCAAAAATCAATGCTTTCATCAGATCCCTCTTAAATTCCGCTCAGTGCCACTGAATTGCAACTTTATTGATACGTGTCAACAGAACTATTAATTATAAAGTAAGGAACTGAACTTACCTTTGGAATTTATATAAAAATTAAATCCGAAGGCGCGCGCGACCCAGAGGGAGAGAGGACGGCTGAGGCGTTTCGCAGGTGTCCGTTGAGAATTTTCGAATCTCAAAACCTCGAAAAACAAGTTTTTTCTTCTCTCTCTTCAACTTGCACAGGTTTTTACAAGTTTGAGATGTTAACCAGCATTTCACTTCGACTATGCGGTGAGTTTACTATCCCGAGATAGACTGTTTGTTGTCGTTTTCGAGGTAGAGAATGCACGTTGTAATAATAACGAGTGGCTAGGGCAACCAACGCGAAAGTTTTTGAGTTTTGCCGTTCCCAAGAGCAACGGACCGACTCCGTAGCAGCGCACCGGTGAATGGCGGGGATACAAGCTGAGTCAACCTTCCCTTGAACCACCCACACGGCCCTCCTCTTCCTTCTGCATGGCGGCCAAACCTGTGCCTAGCACCTGAGTGACGTCACCAACATTCCTGGGAACAGCAAATCCTATCAGAACTTAGTGCGTCCTCCTACCGTTAGATGGCTATGCTATTGTCTCGGTCCTTTCTGTTATATTATACATTTTATACTATAATCTATATCAGTTACTAAATTTCTGTGTCATATCAGAATAAGGGTTACGGGTACTAGAACGTAAATTTAAATGCGGGGGGATGTAAGAGTCCAGTGCAGCTAGTTTCTAGCCACTAGTGGCCTAAGCTACTTTACTGGTAATTCAATATTGGTCCAACCAAAGTGGGTTGCGAGCCACTACTGGGTAGTTGCTGTGTTTTGATCCTTTGTGGCTATTTTCTTTTTACTTCTGTTATTTTTCGCTCATTTTTATTAAATGAGCGTACTTTCATGTTTTTCAATTCAGTTTCTGTATACAAATAGATATTCTGATGTCAAATTCTCTGAACAATTCCTGATCCCTGGTGGCGTGAATGAGAACTACGTACGTAAGTACGGTGCAGAATTTGTTATGTTTACCACGATATATAAGTAGAGGTATGAGAAATCCTATCCCCAGGCCGCGGCCAGGCCTCGTCGCCGGCCACCAGAGGCGCTGCGAGCAGTGGGGCCGGCAACAATGGCTGCAGACTAATGGGAGTCGCTGTTGCTCCGCTAGTTTTTACGTTTTGTTTGTGCGCAATTTTGTTTTTGGGCACCAGGAAAACAAAAGGTAAGATGAAGAAATATTTAAAGTAGTTATGTGAAGTATTTTGACGACGGAGAATTGTTCAGAACTATTTTTATTTGCTAAAAGGTGAGCAGCCCTTCTGGCTGAAGCAACTGAAGCCAGCATGACGTCTTGCTTTGTCCCTGGCTGCAATTCTGGCTATGAATACAGCAAAACTACGGAAAAAGGGCTTTGTTCCGCACTCCAAAGGACCCGGATCTGTTTAAAGCATGGGAAAAGGGAATTCCTCGGGACGGCCTCTCGTCAACATCTCGGGTCTGCGATTTGCACTTCGAGGACGACGAAGTTATTAAGGAATTCTGCACTATAATTGGTGGAAAGGAAGTAAAAACTCCAAGAGATGCATACCAACTCAAGAAGGGATCAATTCCGTCAATTGTGTGGTGTAATCCTTAGATCTTCCAAAAAAATTTACAGTGCTGTCACTGCAAAAGTACGTTAATCTCAAGCACACCAAAGACGTTTCCGGTATTTGCAACAGGTATACAGCAGACGTAGACAGGGGTTACTTAATTTATCCAACCAAACAGTTCCACGAGGCACTCTGCGTAGTGGAAGGAAAAATCCAAGATAAAAACAATTTTGACGCCATTTACCTTAAAGATTCGTTCGAACAAATCATGTTTGACATCTCCATAACAGATTTGCCCCCCATTTGTTGCCAGCAGCATAGAGAGAAAGTTCCCGAGCTGATTTATTCCTATGTTTTGCTGCGCTATAGATTCTTAGCCAGGCACAACAATTCCGAATTGGAAGACGTTAAAACTAAAACACATTCTCATCGTAAGCAAGCGAAACTCGCAACCACAAAGGTATCAAAATCAACTGAAGAGTGCGATAGTCAAGATTCGTGATGTTATTTGGTACAATTTTCCCTTGCATTTCCCTTGTGATTCTACTCTAGGATGTGCCAAATTAGATGCGTTGATTTGTTTTTTTTTTACTTGTGGATGTTAAACTTTCCTTCGATTGAAAATAAAAAATATTGGTTCTGCTCAATGGCATACACTATTCTTACTTTACAGCGAATAATACATTTATTATACATAGAATCAATAATGATTTCAGTTTTTTTTTTTCAATATGAAAGGTAATATTATTTTCATTAATTAATGCTGTAAAACGGCCTGCTGTGTGAAAAAGTGTGATAAAGATCGCAACAAAACCCATATATTGCCATATACAGTACAGCAAAAGTCCCGGCCCCGCTGTTCGCAGCGCCTCTGGTGGCCGGCGACGACCCCTGGCCGCACTGCTCTGTAGTAAAGGGTACCCCAATTCTCGTACCTCTACTTATATATCGTGATGTTTACATTGGTTTACATTACTGTTGCCTGTTCTTACCAGCAGACATTTGAGGTTAAAATTATTGCAGCTGAAAATCTTGTTCTTGACCAGATGCCTTCAGTAAGCAGAAGACATGGCCCCTTGGTTAATAAAGCACAACCTCCGGGCAGTAACCAGCCGAACGTTTTTCTGACCTCGAATTATCCCGGTCGTTTCATTCCTGTGAACGAGACTGCTGCTGCAGTTTTTGGAACAACACAGCTCCACTGTGCTGCTTTGAAAAACGCCTCATGGAATGGAAATTGGAACGAGATACTGAACGAGCTGGTCGCTTTCGGCTTTGCAGCAGTCGCGTTCTTCTTACAGTTGCTACATATCTACCGGACTGTCTGGTGGCTACCGCAGTCGTACACGCAGTTCGCAGTGGTACTTTAGTATATTACCAATTTCCATCTTACGGTTAACATCCATGAGGTGTAGAATTTGCTAAACAGTCAAGCTATTAATTTCATTTGCAGAAACTATACTTGATCAACCCGAATGTTGTTGGCGTCTTTGGACTTGTAGCAGCGCCTCGTTTGCTGTGGACCTTGTTTAAGGTGATTATCCCGCAATGCTGTAGACTGACATGGCAGCCGCACGTACTGAAGACACTTAAAATCTCGCTCATCACAGCCTGGCTGGTGGTCTACTCGTACGTGTACAAGAACTTCCTGCAACTGTATACAGTTGACGTCAAGTGGATACTTTTCGTGACAGGGGTCTTTGTTTACCCGTAAGTTTCACATTTCTTTTCAATCTTAAGGTGAGGTCAATTAATTTTCAAATGATTCACAGGGTAATCTTGTATGGTGTTCTTGAGAAGAAAAATAGCACATTCAACGCGTTGCTACAACTGGTTCCCGAACAGTTTATGGGATTGCCAGCAAGAGTGAACCACCACCAGCCTGTAAACAGTGCGAAGGACATCAGACTGGAGACAGACAATCTGAGAAAAGAGTTTAACTTGAGGCTGCAGCGGGTCCTGTTCCAGAGCTTCGTGATGGTGTATTCAGCCACCATAATACCGTGCTTGTTTACGCAGGTTCTTATTTAATTAAACAAATTACCATCATTAGATAATGTTGAAATATTTCAGGTGTTCACATTTAATATTCATAAATGATTCAACGTTCTTGTAGAGTTACGTCGTGTATGACGTCTTCACGTGTGTGGAACACGTCATCTTCACTTTTATCGGGGGCTTCACCATGAACGCTGTTCAGGCGTTCCCGCTCAGATACTGCGTGGCGCTACAAGGGTCGGCCCGATACCTGGGCTCGTGGAGCGTGGTCGCAAGACAGGACCTGGGTGTTTCACCTACACCGTAATTACTGTTACACTTATTACTTTTAATGAAGTCATAATTGGATGTTTATGAAAGTCTAACGTATGTTGTGTTAGTAATCTTGTCCACATATATTGTTGTGCTGAAAACTTGCTGCTTGAATAAAGAATGAATTATGAACTTTAATAATAAGGAAAGAATGAATATGATTTAGTAAATGACACCAAAATCGGAATCTTATTTGTCTGAATAATAAATTTTTATTTTTTCCAGATGGTGTTCGGACAAAGTCTATTCGAAAGGAGCGAAAGTCGCGAACAACGACACCGTCTACGAAGCCAAGGATGACATCACTGCAAGCGAGCCGGGCAGCGACAAGGATCTACGATTCTATGTGCATTAAATGTTAAAACAGGCTGTTCAGCTTATTCGATCCTAATCTGTAATTGTCTAACCCTGACAGGTGCTGTTTGGAAAGCCTGGAATGTTCCAGGTTCTCCTGCTTCTCCTGCAGATTCTCTTGATCTCGTTGCAGTTTGTGTTTCTGCTGCGAAGTTCCGAATGGCACCAGATGATTTCGCTGACCTTTCTGCAGGCCATGTCGTGCTACGCTCTATTTCACCTCATCCGGGATTGCATTGTAGCGAGGCGGCTGGAACTGAGCGGGGTTTTTCGGTCTGAAACCAGTTGTAATTAGAGTGTGTCCTCGGAATGTGTACATATTGGATGTTTTTATTTTACAAAAATAAATGTGACTAAAACTGCCATTAAGTCGAAACAGCAGTATTTGGAATACTATGGTTTAATATTGTATATAGTTGTATTATATTATTCTTCTCTAGTGCATGTTTTATTTTGTTTAATTGGATGGATATTATGGAAGTGATCAACACCAATACTGAATGGAAACCAGCACTTCCAACGTCCAGTCCCCGAGTCCCACAATGAATTAATGTCACCATCTTACCATGCTATTCGTGGTATAATTATGAACGTAACTACAAAACTCGACGAAAACCATACATTAGACTGCGATGTTTTATCGTGCGACTTAAAGATATTAAGAACATAAGCATTTACAATGAATCTCTTGTATAGTGTAATCATAACCGAAAGAGGCCCATGTGATGACTGTTTAGATTATATCTGGGTTAACACAAATGTAACAGCAGAAGCTATACTAACACAAGGATCAATCAAACACAACTAGCTTAACACAATAGGAATGGGTATTTTGATAAATACCGACCCATAAAACCTCCAAACAAAACAAACGAAGATTAAACCTAAAAGGTTAAATAATACACAATAGAGCCATCGACAACAGTAACAAAAGAATGTATTAATGATATATTAGTAAACTTTATAAATAACACTCCTTATGAACCTAGAATGAAAGAACTTAGTTTGTCACTAAGAAAGATTCTCAAGCTCAAGAACCTGTCAAGCAAAGTATTGGAACTACTAGAAGTATCTTAGAATCTGGATTATAAAGTTATCTGTCTTAAGTTAAGCCAGTCTTACTTATAAGTCCAGATTCTAAGCTATAGAATCGTTTGTTGCGGTTAAAACAGTTTTAGTTTTTTACATAGAAAATAAGTGAACCACTGAAAAAATGCCTGAATTAAACCGTTTGTAATCAAAGTTCAAATGCAATTAGATAATGTATTAATATTTGATGTTACAGGAACAATACGACAAGGCTCCACAAATGTAAACATATATGATCGATATAGCCCGTAGTGTATGGGGCGTGCGGGATTGTTTTGACGAGATGTCAAACGGATCAACTTCCTCACCTAGGATATAATTTACTTGTATGTAGAAGAATGAATAACAGCAAAGTTGAAGAAAATATCGGCATCACCAGCTTCTTATTAACCAAAGTATCCAAATGGAAGGGCAAATACAAACGAATATTGACGGTCGGGACCCGCGGACTGACAACCTACAACCCAAACAGTCTGGAGGTGACAAATCACTGGAGCTATCATGATGTTGTCAGCATGAAACCTGCAGAAAAAGCTCCCGGGTCAGAGTTCATTCTGACGGTTCTCAAGGGAAAGAAACAGGACTCTATGAGATTCTCGTGCGAGAACCGCTCTGAGCTGATATACGAGTACCTGTACGCCAGAAACGAAGTTCACGCATCAACAAGAAATGGTGATCTACATGTCAGCGGGGCGTTCAAACACCACTGGTCAGGCAGTAAGACTGCAGTGGAGCTCGAGGTTTCCCTGTTCGGTATAACGCAACTCGTCCACAGAAAGCCCGTCTCGTGCTACCCGTACCACCTGATCGAAAGTCTCGCGGAAATCGAGGAAAGCGCCACTGAGCTCGTGATAACCAGTTCGGGTTTCTCCCGTCTGCACGTCTTTGACGTGCCCAACAGGAAGGAGTTTGTTCAGAAAGCTCGAGATACGGCCCTAAATCAGATGGGCGTAGTCCTACGCCAGGGCGGGAATGTAAAGTTAGCTGACGCTGTCGACAGACGCTTTGGTAAATACTCTACGGACGATCACTTAACATCCCTGGTCGAGTTTCCTGTGCACAAGATATTAAAGAATAGGGCTGTCGCGGAACCTCGGAGGCTCCTCTGCCTCACCGAGACCTGCTTGGTAGAACGGGACCCGGAAACCTACGCCATCTGCACCTTGAAACCGCTCTCTGACGTTTTCGGTATTGTGAGGAATCCCGAGGACGAGCAGTCGTTTTCCGTCGAGTTTATGACGAGCGGAGTCAGGCATTATCGGTATTAAACAAGCAACCAGTTATTTACGGTTTTAGTTAGTATCTATGGTTTTTCTCAATATAGAGCCACAGATCGAGATGCTCTACTCGCAACTCTTCTCGATGGCGTCCGGTCGCACGGCAATAGGGACATCCACGTTCGGTCGTTCCCGACTAACCGTAGTTACAGACTGACTCCGCTGTTTCAGGTTTTTGTCTGCTTAAAATCTATAGTCACAAATATATTGCAATAAATGCATTAAGTGTTATATTATATTGTGTTAAACTGTAGTTAAATAAAGTAAGTAATGAAATAAGATAAGTATATAATAAAATATAAGTAATATAAAGTATATAGGAATGTGAAATATAAAAAATAAGTAAGTAATAAATTATTATTTAAAAAAATAGCTCCCAGACGACGAAATCGAGACGATGCACATCAAGTGGCTCGTCCAGACACCTCCTTCTATCACAACAGCCATTGCCATTGAAAGATTCAACGCCAGCATCAACTACAGCGGCCTGCAGTACGCCAACAACCCCGAGGGGTTGTTCTTTGGCGAAAACAAGGAGAAACTCATCAACGCCGCGCTGTTGGCTCTAGTCGAAGCCAACGATACCGAGGAAGCGGAATTTCTGGCTCTTCGCCGGCTGGTCGCCTCGAGGACCGGGTTCGCTGCTTTCACCAACCTGCCGGGATTCCGGGAGAAACTCGGTCTGAAAGTTGTCCGGGCGTTGAAAAAGGACAAAGATCACGTGACCCAGGCTGCGATGGATGTCATGGCCGCGCTGATGGAACCCATGTACGATGAGAGCGATATTCGACAGGAGCAGCTGAATAAAAGTTCGTTACTGTCGAATGCCAAGTTCCTCGAAGGTAATTTTTTGTAAAAGCGCAATTGACACAATTCCATATTTAACTTAATTTGTTTTCTGGAAATTATATACTTGTCTATCCGTCGATCTCTCAGTCTAACTGTCTATCAATCTATCCATCCATCCATCCATCTATTCGTCTATCTACCTATCTACCTTTCTATCCAATTACCTACCTGTCCCACGATCCATCTGTCAACCCATTTACTACCCATTCTAACTTGCAATCTACCTATCACCCTACTTAATTACCTATCTATCTGTATAAATATTTATCAACCTCTCTCATCTGTCCATCTGATTGTCTATCTCTCTGTATATCTAGCTAACTGTCTATATATCTATCTGACTAAATATTTATCAACCTCTCTCATCTGTCCATCTGACTGTCTATCTCTCTGTATATCTAGCAAACTATCTATCTATCTATCTGTCTATCTATTTATCTATCTATCTTTCTATACCTCCTACACCTCCTAGATCTATCTATTTGCCTGTCTACTGTATCTGTCAATTTATCTATCAACCTGTCTAACTGTATCTACCTGTCTCATTTGTCTATCTGCCGATCTATCTATCTATCTATATCTATCAATTTAACTAACTAACTAACTGTATTTACATATCTCCCTAATTATCTATCTGTCTAACCGTTTGTCTACTTGTCTATCTATCTATTCATCGGCTATCTAAGTATCCATTTGACTATCTATATGTTTAAACTAATCTGTATTACTTTCTTGTATTTATCTATATGTCTGTCTGTCTATCTTAAGGAATACTCGAGCGCTTTACCCACCACGTCCACCATAAAACCGGAGCGCTGGTCGTCATCGGCGTCCTGGACTTCCTCACGTTCGCCCTGTGCGCTCCTTACAGCGAAACTACGGACGGTGGGCAATTCGATCAGCTGTTGGCCATGATCGCTAAAAGAGGGCGGGAGTTGTTCAGTCTGCTTCAACACCATTCGCTGTCGATCGTCAAAGGGGCGGGGCTTCTGATGCGCGCCGTAGTGGAGGAAGGCTCCGAGGAACTTGCCGCGCACATGCAGAAGCTGGCGCTCTCCGAAGCGGCGCTACCGAGACACTTTCTAACGGCCCTGTACACGAGAAGCACGGACGGCCGTACCCTTTTGAATAGGCAATTTAAACCGTTCTGAAAATAATTGTAGCCGAATTTGCAGAATGCGAATAATTTGTGATACATATTAGTATATAATAGTATTGCCTTGAAAATAATTTTGTTTATGGAATTATTAAGTTATCATATGGACGGTATATTGCATTTTTTTGTAAATCGCATTTAAATTAACATTAGGCAGTTAAGATCAAATCAACAAAATGCGTAAAAGCAAGATTATATTATTACCTTGAAAATGGCATTTTATAATTGGTATGTAGGAAACCGTATTACAAAATAAAATTAATTAGTTATGGTAATAACACTGTATTATGTGTAACCAAGAGTTATGAAAATAACTCTTGGTGTAACATTATATCTGTCTAGTTATGGACCTATTTATGTGCCTACAGCTAACGACCTATTCATCTCTATATCCATTCCCCTATCTAACTTTCTATCTGTATCTATCCATCTGTATAACGTATCTATTTAACTGTATCTATCGACCTATCTCTCGGTTTTTCTATCTAAACAACCATCTATGTATCGATTAATGTATCTATCTCGTGTTCTAACTATTTTTTTCTATCTCTCCGTTTTTCTGTATATCTGTCTGATTATCTGTCTGTCTACCTGTCTATCTTTCTATCTATAGCACCTAAGTAACCCTAATTTAATTAAAATTGACGTTTTAAGTAAATTGCAATTTTTCAATTTTTGTTACAGACAGTTGTCGAGGAAGCTCATCGCACTTTGGACATGCAACAACGCTGAGGCTCTGGCGCTGCTGAAACGAATGCTACCCGCCGGTCTGCTGGGCTTCCTGGAGTCTTCAGACGCCGTTCCTGACGACCCCAGTGAAGACATTGGGGAGGGAGTGCCCAACAGGGACAATCTGAAGATCGCCACGCATCACGCCAACGCCAAAAGGAACCCGCAGTGGCAGCTAACCGTGGAGAAGCAGTTGAAGGTGGCCCAGAAGCTGCTGGCTAAGCATGTCGACACGGCCTTACAGCATTGGAGGTCTAAGGATCACGTGATGAGGAGGCAGGAGAGACCCAAAGATCGACCCATTGTGCTGAGGAGGAGGCGACAAAGAATTAAAGCTGAAGGTAAATCTAGTGTGTCATTTTTAACATTACACAAATAACAATGCAATATGAAAATGGTTTATATGATTATGGGATTAATGAATCGCTAATTAAAAAAAATACAGTAGTGTAATATATAGGTTATTGTTAGTTGTAAAACTTTAACCTTACTTGAATATCAAGCAATAAATGGATGGATAATAAGTTGTAGCGCCCCTTGTCTTCATTGCTTAACATGCAGAAAGACCTATTGTTCACTTGCTTTCCATTTCACGAATCAATTGCGTACCCATGTGTTGCATATGAGTGGAGTCGACTTTTGACGCTCATTTCCACTGCGCTGGACTCGGTCGCGTACCTGTGTGCGTCTTATATGAGTCGACTCGGCATTTTGTCCTCTTTTTAGTTGCGAATTTCCCAGCTAATGACTAATTATAAAAGTTTATCTTCGTTTGATTGCTATTCGCAAACACATACTGCAAATAACAAAACCAGTTCGTTCAATGAACATTATTTATAAACGAACCCAAAGTACCGCAGACAAACTAGGCCAGCTAAAACTAACCCTGCGAAAGGGTTAGACTAGCGAACACAAAAACTGAATTAACTAAGGGCTTCAGAAGTACTATGTTGCAGAAAAGAAAGTAATGGAGACCAGACTATTCCTCGATGACGGTAGTACTATATGTATTCTTATTAATAACTTAATTATATTTGATTTTGCGTTAAGTTGATTTATTTTTTGTGCTGTGAAGTTCTTTTTGTTAATTTTTAAAATAATATATTAAGTAATAGTAATAACATAAGTAATAACATAGTATATATAATATACTATATAATAATATAGTAATAATATAAGTGAAAGTAAATAAGACTAGTAGTTACATTTGTTTAGAATGTAAAATCCTTAGTGGTAAAGTCAAGTAATTATATTTGATTTTACATTAATTGCAGTTTGAGTTACTATTACATGTTATCCTGACGTTATATAAGCATGTAAGTCGACTGATTTATTTGCTTACCGTGCGAACTAGGAAACTGGGATTTGCTTTACTACAAATTCTGGAAGGACCATGCTCTGGCCAACCTCATCTGGAACGCCAAGACGCGCGAGGAACTGCGAGAGTCGCTGGAGAACGAACTGCGTCTCTTCAACCAGGATCGCGAACTGTCGGTGACGGATTCGATTGCGTGGAACCATGGCGAGTTTGAAGTGCTGTACGCGTCCCTCAATGATGAAATCAAAGTGGGAGACTACTATCTGCGAGTTCTGTTGCAGCAGAATCCTGGAGATTCGAGCCTCGGCATTGATATCAAAGAACCCGGTGAATTCTTTCATGAACTGTACAGGAGGTTCCTGACTGCTACCAAGACTGCGCTGAGACTTCCTTGTCTGCAGGTAATAGTTTGAAAAGGTAGCTCGGTAGATAGGTAGGTTGGTAGACAGGTAGACAGATAAATCTATGAAGAGATACAGATATATTACAGATTATATATGTACAAATGTAGATAGATAAAAATATGGAAAGATGGATGGGTGGCTGGATGGTTGGATGGATGGATGGGTGGGTGACTGGATGGATGGATGGATGGGTGGGTTGATGGATGGATGGATGGATGGATAAATAGATACACAGTTGGCTAGATAGATATACTGACACAAAGATATAGATAGGAAGGTAATTAGACATAGATGGAAATAGATAAGCAGATTAATACATAGATAGATAGATGAATAGAGATAAATAGATTTATGGATAGATAGATAAGTAGTAAATAGATAGATATATAGATACGCACATGAAATGTAGATTGATAGAATGGTACACAGGTAGACTGGTAGGTAGGTAGATCGATAGTTAGAAAGACAGATAGTTATACAGATATATAAGTAAATGGACAGCTATACAGATGACACACAGATAGATCAAGTAGAAATGTACTGTACATAGGCGCAGGGTAATTCATTTCACGAAAAAGGTTTCCATCAAAATGTAAAATATTTATCTATGTTAAATGTATAGAGTTCAGTATTACTTAATTGATTTTTGTTATCAAGGATTTTTTTAAATTAATGATAATATTTTAAAGTTAACCTGAAATTGTTACAAAACAGGCGATGGCTCTAGTCTACAGCCGCCATAAGGACGACATCGGTCACTTCCCCGATACCGGTTACATCATCCACTTGCTAGAGCGCGCCATCGACTTCGAAGAAAGAGACCGGATCATCTCGCTTCTCCTCCAATTGGTGGCCGAGCCGGCCAACGTCAAGGCCCTATTGGACGTTGACGGACTCCGCCCTTTAGTCGATCTTCTTCCATTAGCTCATTTACACACGAGGCGGGCCGTTTTAGCCACCCAGACCAACGTCATCGAAGCTGGTGATATCCAGCAGCCGGCCGAGAAGGTCAAGGAGTGGTACTACAGCAATGCGGCGGGCGAAAATCTGGGACCTTTCAGTTTGACCGAGATGAAGGAACTCTTTAATGCGGGAACTTTGACGCCGAAGACCAGGTGCTGGGCCCAGGGACTAGAGGGATGGAAGCTCATGCAGAATGTGGCCATCTTCCGCTGGACTCTTATGGCCAGTGGGAATCCGCAGATGAACGAGAGTGACCTAGCCGCTACGGTGAGAGGGGCTAATATGATTAAGTAGCCACTTAAGCTCAATTTACGGATAATTTGTATAAAGATGAACATCGTATATTTATAACATTGATATGTTTTATTATTACACTAATTATTATGTTATTGATTATTTGTATTAATTTATCAAATAGATTCTGAACATTTTCATCCGGATGTGCCAGTTCTACCCTAGTCGTGATTCTTCCGGTTCGATCATTCGGCCGTTGCCCCGGGTCAAACGCATTCTATCTGATCCGTCTCACCTACCCCATATTGTTCAGCTCCTATTGACCTTTGACCCGATCCTGGTGGAAAAGGTCTCCTCTTTGATGTCCTTGCTGATGGAAGACAATACCCAACTGCCTCGCTTGTACACCAGTGGCATCTTTTACTTCGTCCTCATGTACACGGGGTCGAATGTGTTACCCGTTGGTCGCTTCTTGCAGTTTTCGCACGCCAAACAAGCGCTTCCGGTTGACAACGACATCGGTGAATCATCACCCAGGAGTGTTTTACGGCCGCTGCTGCCTGAAGCCATGATTAGGTAAGATGGCAGTGTTGAAAACAGGACTAATTAAACTCAAATCCATGTTATTATAGATAAGGTATTACAGCAAAATTTAAATCAGAATCAGTGAAATGTAGGAACATAGTAAGATAAAATAGATATAAATAAAATGAAATATGTAGTTACTAAAATAGAAATAAATCTCGACGCAATATTTGGTAATATAACGCCATAATAAACTAATGTGATTGTATTGATAATAATAATATAGGAAAATAACATAATGCAAATAAATTATTCACAAACATACAAGAGCCTAAATATATAGAATAATAATTTCTAAATAAAGTAATGTTTAATGTGAACCACATATAAATTGTGTAAATAAAATAATGATACATTGTAATCCAATAAAGTAATATAAATAATAAAAATGGATATTGTGTAATGCATAAACATAGATAAACAATGAATTTGAAACAGTATTGGTTAATTTAAAACAATTTCATTACAGATGTGATACCATAATGATATGTAAACTAAAGTAAATTTATATAGTGTAATAAAATAAACGATATAAATAAGAAAATAAATAATTATTTTCATGGCGGCATTAATGAACTTGAATCTTATTGCTGTAGGCAAATATAACTAAATAGTATTTGTTTTATGTATAGGTTCCTAGAAAATTACGGAGCTGAAGAGTTTTCCCGCGTCTTTTTGGGCGAGTTCGATACGCCCGAAGTCATCTGGGGGTCGGAAATGCGGCGGATGCTCATTGAGAAGATTGCTGCGCATCTGGCAGATTTTACTCCTCGGCTGCAGAGCAATCCCAGGGCTTTGTATCAGTACTGTCCCATACCGGCGGTGGCTTATCCGCAGCTTAATAAAGAGGTATTTGGTTTTAATTGAATGATAACTACTCACCAACGGTTGCTTTTTATATTACGTTTTAATCCAAAAACCATACATTAACCCCTCACGTAACTCTGAAGTTAATTTTCGTCAAATTATCAATTTCATGAAAAACTAAGAAATTGAAAGGCTAAAAAGTTGTCGTGTAAACTCTCTGTTTTGTGGATAGGTAAATAGATAGATAGACAGGTAGTTGGTTAGATTGAAAGACAGAAAGATAGATAGATTGATAGATTGATTGATAGATAGATTGATACATAGATAGATACATAGATAGATAGATAGATAGATAGATAGATAGATAGATAGATAGATAGATAGATAGAAAGACTTACGGACGGACAGGCAGACAGACGAGGTAGTGCGTACAAAATCCTCTATCTTAATCTCTTTTCTTGTATCCTTTTAAACACTGTTGAACTTTTTTACATTTCGCGTTACTTTATAGCCGTAACTGTAGCGATTCAAGAACGAAGAAGTTCGTAAATTCACTGTTGTTTATTAGTAAATTTGATTGTTATTTTTCCCCAAAGCTATTCTGCTACGCGTACTACTTGCGTCACTTCTGCGACGTCGTCAAGTTCCCCAACTGGCCCATCCGGGAGCCGATTCAATTCCTGCGCCATCTACTCGAGGCCTGGCGTGCCGAAGTGGAGAAGAAACCTTCCGGCATGACCGAATCGGACGCTATGGAGACACTGGGACTTTCCAAGGACGCGCCGGTGGATGATGCCATTATCCGCAAAGCGTATTTCCGACTGGCGCAAAAGTATCACCCGGACAAGAATCCAGAGGGAAGGACGATTTTCCAAAAAGTCTCCGCTGCTTACCAGTGGCTCTGTGATAGACACCTGAGAACTACGGACGGACCCGATCCTTACAATATCTTCCTGCTTATACAGGTTTGCATTAAGAATGAATCTTTCATTCTGGTATTTAATGTTTTTTTTATCTGTATATTACAGTTTTCTTATTTGTATTATTAATATATTATTATTTCTAACGTATTATAATATGTGTATTACATTGTACAAATGACTAAATATTATATACAAAATAAATGCTGCATTACTTATATCTGTAATAACGTAGTTAATATAAAATAATTAGGTCATTTGATTAGTTAGTGAATGAATATGTACCTTTTTTTTATTTCATCAAAGCTTTGGGCCCAAGGCCCATGGCTGTGGCTTGCATAAAATTACAAATCTTTCTGAGTTAATGGCAGTAATGAGACATGAAGAATGGAAACAGCAAAAAGAGGAAGAGAGACAGTGGGGACAAATAGGATGACATAGTGTGTTGAGATGCCGTAAGTTGAATAAATCTATGAAAAGTGACCATTAATAACAATCCTTCTGAATTGGTGGTAGCAATGCGACATGAGGAATGAAAGCAGTAAGTAGGTGGGACGATGAGACAACTGGGATTAAAATAACATGACATAGGGTACTGAGATGCGATAAGTTGAATAACGCAATGAAAGTAACAATCAAGTGCAAGATCATAAAAAAGAACACATTGAAACTAAATGATTTAAACGAAAAATTGCGAAGGAGCGTAAAGAAAACGGACATTGAGGTCGCTTGAGTAAAATCTAACAATGACGAACATGTGTAGGACATTTCAGATGCAGTGACAGTGAAAGCATTCTTTTCATTTAAGACAATTGAAGTATACGTATTATTAAACAATGTTTTGACACACGATCGGTCGATACTTTTTTCTTTTTTGTGGATTAAGTTTTGTTGCTCTTGAGGAAATTTGTAGCTAATTTATGGACAAGGTGAAAGAGGGAGGGATTAGTTAGAATATTTTTTTTGTTGAAGTTCAGACCTAGTCGGGAGCATTGCCTGATCAGGGTTGCTCTGTCCTTGTTCAGCTGTGCACATTTGAATGGTTGCTAATAATTAAGTTATTTATATTGTATTCATATTAGTTTATATTGTTATACTATTATATATTTATGTGTATCTATTATATAATATGTACTATTATTTTTTTTTATTATAACAGCATCTAAAAATGTGTTTACGGTTTAACGCCAATTTCTGTGTTTAACTGTGTTGATTTTATGTCTAACTGACTTAATTTAATTTTGTTAAATTGTAAATCAAAGGCCCAGACCATTGTTTTCGAGCGCTATGGAACCGAACTGGAACCGTTCAAGTATCCGGGCTATCCGCAGCTGCTGAGAACCATCCGCTTTGAGACGGAGGACAACCAGCTGTTCAGCCGCAGCGTTCCTCTGCTGGGAGCGTCGATTGCACTGGCGCATCAGACGGTCCGCTGTTCGGCCCTAAACGCCGAAGAGCTGCGAAGAGAAGGAGGTCTTGAGCTACTAGTCGAAGCCATATCGAGATGTGTGGGAATCATCGGGCTGTCGGCAAAACCGGACGATATTTCTGTTTTGGTAACGCGACATTCTACTTAGCACAATGTCTTCATTGGGCCTTAGTTGAGTTAACTTGAGTATAACTATTCTTACTATATTAACCATATTATTTTAATATTTCTAGTAACCGGTAGATATCAATAGTACAGTGCTCTGTAATGAATGAGCAGCAGGCTAATTTAAAGGAAAGTATTCGTCTATTAATCTTTTGTCATTGGTGGTCGCTTTACATTTCTTCCTTTCATGTATTTGGAGTTTTGTAAAATTATTTGTCCAAACGAGCAAAGATTCCGCAACCACCTGCCAGTATGAACTTTGGTAGTTTAAGTATTCGTTTGTCTATAGGTGTGCATGCATTCAAGCCGCTGTCTGGCCGTCGCTGCCCGCTTCCCGGCCTGCCGCGACCGTCTAGCCGAGCAAAAATGCCTGGCCTCCGAACTGTGCCGCCTCCTGAGCTTCAAGCACCTGCCCAAGCTTGTCGAAGCCGCCGTTGACTGCGTCGCCGCCCTAGCAGCCGACGTGGTCCTCCAGCTGCAGTTGCTCCAGTCGGGAGTCCTCTGGCACCTGCTGCTGCTCCTCTTCGACTACGACTACACGCTGGACAGTGGCGGCGTGGAGAAGTCCGACACGAGTAACAAACAGGAAGCGGCTAACATATTGGCTAAGAAGTCCCTGTACGCCTGCGCCCGATTGGGCGGATACCTGACCGGGGACTTGGCTACGCCGCCCTGTGCGCCGATCCAGGCTGCACTGAATGCTATGCTGACTCCTTACCTGGCGAAGCAGTTGGCTACCTCCTCCGTTGAGGAGATGCTGAAGATTGTGACGACCAATACGGAGAACCCTTACCTTGTCTGGGACAACAGTACTAGGTCGCAGCTGGTGGAGTTTCTACTAGCCCAGCAGAAGTCACATATGAGGTATGGATTTGAATTATGTGTTAGATGTCTCAAAACCCTAATTAGGTTCTTATATTCTTGTATTTTCTTTATCTGTCTTAGTATCTATCTACCTATCTATCTATCTATCTATCTATCTTCTTTAACTATCTAACTTCGCACTTGCCATGTTTTTCCATACGATTCTAGTAAATGCAATTAACATAATCTTAAGTCAAGATATCGTTAGTTTAATCTAGTTGAATGGAGTTACAATCGTGAATACACTGTTGTCCGGCGTAGCGAGTGTACTACCCGTTATAGGCAAAGTGTACTATCCGTCGTCTCTAGTTACTGTTTGCTACCAGTAATATCGCCACTTCGCTCAATCTTGGCTTCGGCTTGCAGATTACTATTGCAGATTGTTGATGTCATTCTTTCGTTACAAGCAATGAGTTATGAGAATTCACGGCTTAAACGTTGTTAATGTACAGGAAACTCATTCTCTTGTTCCGCCGTATTACCTTGCATTTATTAACTGTCTTTAGCATTACTACTGTACTGGTTATACTACCTTACTAATTCACTCATCACTGGCTTCTTTAGCAGAATTTACGTGTATTAATTCAACTTTTCATACTGTACACCAAATTCCTGTGATCTGTTTCAGTACGATTACGATTTTTTGGAAAATATATAATTACGATATCAGCCCGCGAAATATCACAACAAGTTTAATTTCTAAGTAAAATCACTAACAGTAATACGGTTTCTAGGTCAGGGGAAAGTGACGTTACTTACGGAGCAACGTACCAGCACGAAACCCATTCCAAAGAGCTGATGATTGGCGGAATTTTCGTTCGTTTGTACAACCGGCAACCGGACTTCCCGCTGGAGAATCCGTGTCGTTTTGCAGTGGAGCTGTTGGACGCTTTACCTTTGGCCGGCGACGAGAATATCGAAGCCATCTTGCTCTCCTTGTACCACGTGTTGAAATCGGGACCACCCGTGGCTCTGCAGTGCTTAGGCCGTTTTCCAGCCTTGTTTGTTCTACTCAGGAAAAATACCGGAATTGCGGAGAAGACGCTGAAGGTAAACGAGCGAAAACGATATCTTGTTAACGCTTTGAAACATGGAAAGGAACGCAAAAAACTGGTTTGCATCGAAACAGTGCTATGATATGGAAGTTTATTGCATCTAGTTGATTGCTCATTGAATCTACCCGTTCACAAATCCGTCTGTTCAATCATCCATCCATTCATACATACATCCATTCATCCATTCATTCATTAATTCGTCCATCCATCCATCCGTTTATCCATTCGAACATCCATCCATCTATCCGTCTATGTAACTTTCTATTGATCTTTCTTTTGTATGTCGTTCTGGTATCTGTTCATCAACTATTCGTCATTATTTCCGTATCTGTCAGTCCCGCGATCCATGCACCCACAATTTACCCACCCATCTGCGTACCTAGCCATTTGTCTATCCATCCATCCATTTATCCACCCATCAGATCATCTATCTGTCTATAAGTCTACCTATCCACCGATTCGACTTAACTGTTTATCTAACCATCCATCTAGCTATCTATGTGTCTGTTCATCTGTATTTCTATCCGTCTATCTTTATATCATCGAACTATGTGCCTATCCATTCTTTTCTTTCCCTCTATCCGCCCCATCTATCTACCAGACTTCCAACTAGCCACCCACCTATTTATCGAACCATTTATGCCTTTGTCCATCTATCCACCCCTCCATCTATGTATCTAACAACTCTTCCACCCATACACTCGCCCAACCGCCAGTTCACTTATCTTTCCTAACTACCCATCCGGCCATCCACCTGATCCTCTCTAGCCCAGCGATCCGTCCACCCTCCCATCCATTAATTAAGTATTTGTCTATATGCCCATGTAATCTATGCATCTATTTCGATATATTGCTTGAAGTAACACGAGTAATAGTTTCCAGTATGATGTAGACGAGCACGTCGCCCTTAAACAAACCAAACGAACAGGACACTAGTAGCTTATTTTGGATCCTTGCTCCGTTTAGGTGATTCACTTGGCCTGCGAGCAGAGCGACTGCGTGGCGGACGTCGGACAGGCCAACGTCATGGGGTACCTACTCTTTGTCCTCAAGGCCGTACCTTCAGCCACGTCCACTTGTCTCGATACCCTGTATACGTTGCTATCCAACACTGCCGTTGCCAAGGAGACGCTAGCCAAAGGGGGCGTGCCTTTTGTATTGGACACGTTCTGCAACGACACCAATGCAGAAATTCGGTCAGTATACCGCAAAATGTCCAACTTTATTCATATTATACTGAGAATAATTTTCTAGTAAATGTATATAAAAGACAGCATCTGAACAGTATCAGATTAACGTAATTGATATATTCATAATTAGGATTCTGCAACTGATTAAGTGCAACTCTGCTTAATCCTAATAGTTGCAATTCAAATATTACTATCTTTGTTTGAGGTGATGTAATGTTATTCTTACAAGTTAGTATTACTATTTTATATTTTATAAACTAATAACAGTAGCTGTTTCATACTGTGGTTAACGTCCAATTCTTTATTTGAAAAGGTGCCGTGCTGCTGAGGTTTTGGCTCGCATGTGTTCCGATCGTTTGGTGGGGACCAAAGCTCGCATCCAGCTCCTCAAATTCCTTCCGCCGCTCTTCGCTGATGCCATGCGGGATAATCCGATCACGTCGGTGCAAATCTTTGACTCGAGTTCAGAGAACCCCGAACTTATTTGGACGGACGAGATGCGGATTCGCGTCTCGACGGTGGTTCGCCATATCGTCAAGCAGCAGCTGCGGATCCTGGAGAAACAACCCGCCGCAGAGTGGTCAGGAATAGATCCAGCTGCCGAGTCGGAGCTGCCGAACCTGGAGAACGAGGCGCAGGTGGGAGGTATCTACCTCAGGCTGCTTGCTGGTAACCCCGGTTGGGTTCTGAGGAAACCAAAAGAATTTCTGGGAGAGTTTTTGGAAGCTGCCTTGCAGTCACTCACCAAAGAACCGGTTAGTTACTGACAGACTTAACCAAAAAAATTAACAGTTCTCGTTATTTCGCACTTACAATTAAACGTAAATTTATCAGTGGTATGAAGGTGATCTGGTGGCCATCGGCGGTTACTTTTTGTATTAAACTCATTCGTTACATTGCTATATATCCGGATGGCGATCAAGCAGGTCTGGTTCTGCCTGAGCCTTAGCGTTTTAAAGACACGCCGTTCTACGAGCAGTTCTGATTCCTATGATTGCCTAAACGGTCTCAAAATTAATGGCTTTAAGGCGTGAGGCGCTCTGAAGATGGTTTAATTAAATTGTGCACGCTGTTTTTAAAGTTGCGTTGTGTTGGAACACCATAACTTGTACACTTTCTGATCTATTTAAATAAGTGCTTAAAGTCGATTTCGATTAGTTCAATACGATTGAAAGTGAAGGCTTACAGTGACTTACATTAGACTTATCTAAGTCTTTCAATATCCTATTCTGATTATGATTCAGTTGATAGATAAGTAGGTTGGCTGGTAGGTCGTAGGCTGGTAGGGAGGTAGGTAGCCTGGTAGGTGAATAGATAGATAAGATAAAGATAGATAGATAAGATAAAGATAGGTAGATAGAAAGATACCTAGATAGATAGATAGATAGATAGATAGATAGATAGATAGATAGATAGATAGATAGATAGGTAGATAGATAGATAGATAGATAGATAGATAGATAGATAGATAGATAGATAGATAGATAGATAGATAGATAGATAGATAGATAGATAGATAGATAGATGGATGGATAGACAGATAGACAGATAGACAGATAGATAGATAGATGGATAGATAGATAGATAGATAGATAGATAGATGGATAGATAGATAGATAGATAGGTAGATAGATAGACAGTTAGATAGATAGATAGTCAAACACGATGAATAGGGCAAGTTTATAGGTACAGGATGTCAGATATGACTTAGTAGGTCTTTAGTACCTATTCTTATAAGAAATAATTCAATCACCCAACTGCGCCATACCGAGTCATTTCACGCATTTAGTCCAACAGCGACTCCAAACAATCCGAGATTGATTGATAAATAACTCAGTCCAGTTTTCCATGCTCTTTTATGATTCCAGGTTCCTACATCATAATTCCCCATTTATGCGCATTGCGAAAAGTTTACTTTTCATGGAAAGTTTGTTCCCTGGTTTCGATTATCTCGGCACAGGTGGACAAGTCTATACTTGCCTGCTTAAGCCCTTCTGGTAGCGCCATTTCACTGGGTCACCGCTAGGAGGGGAGCCGGGTTTGTTGGGCCCTATACTGGTCAGCAACCGGCGTTTATGCATTTTCCGTGTTTCTTGTTCTGTTGTATTGTTTGGGTAACGAAGGGAGGTTTTGAAACCCTATCTGTTCTGTAGAAAACCATAAGCGTATACGTTTACATGGGAACTAAACACGTTTGAACCTACTTTGGTTGTGTAGCCAGTTGCGGTGAAGTATGCATGACGTCATAATGAGTCACACCAACCACCTTTGCTGACTAGTTGGAAATCGTATATCGCTTAACAAGTTGGTCGCTCCTTTCTAACTCTTGTATGTGACCTTTACCGTGTGTAAATGAGTCATATTTTCGGGCCATTTTCAAGACCCAGCGACTTATTTTTGCATTTCATAATTCACTGTTTATTGATGGTATTTATACTGTAGTTATTATTTTTCCATGTTTTGGCACTCCTTTTCGCGAACAAGTAACTGTACTGATACTTGTTAGAATAGCACAATGTGTTAAGCAAACTTGGAAGTAAAATACTGTAGCGCATCTGACAGAGCAATGAAACGGTGATTTCAAGCCTCAGAACATAACAGCATTTTTTTACTAATAAAATTTATTATGTGTTTAAATTTCCGAATGTTATTTTTGCTGTTAAAAAAAAACTGGTAATGCTTGAAAGAACAGATGCAAGAAGTTATGAGAATGAGATAGACCAATGAGTTGGTAGATAGGTAGGTAGATAGATTTAGGTAGGTAGATAGATATATAGTTAGATGGATAGATAAATAGATAGATAGATAGATAGATAGATAGATAGATAGATAGACAGACAGACAGACAGATAGACAGACAGACAGATAGTTATAATATACTGTAATCTGTGTAGTATTACATCAATATGTGAAGATATAATCCTTATTATTATTCTTACGTTGTAATATTACACTTTAACACTAATTGCATTCTACATTTAAGTGTTTTGACTATCAATCTTTGCTAATAATCACGTGTGTCGCTCATCTTCGTAGGATTCGGAGAAAACCAAACTACTTATCAGTGCCCTCTCCGGACTGCTTCAAGCGCAGCCTTCGCTTCTGGATCACGTTCCGGCGCTGGGTCACCTACCTCGCTTCCTCAAGTCACTCGTGACGGCTGAAGGTGCGGCTGCGGCGGGGATCATCAGCATCTTGTCCCGGATGACGGTGAACAGCAGCTGCGTGTTCGCCATGTCCAGGCTGGAGTGCATCAACCCCATGTCGACTGCACTTCGAAAGAGTCCCGAATTGACAGGCAAGTGACTTGGCAACTATCACTAAACTCATGATGCAGTAGTTAGGTTTCGAATAATATGATAGTCGTACCTAATGGAGTTACCTTAACCTATTATTTTATATTACATTATATTCTATTACATCACTAGATATTATACATGCATGTTATGGGTATTGTATTACGGTCTAGGTCTAGATATAATTTCGATGTATGGTTCGTAACTTCAACCATTTCTCTCGTTACGGTCCAGTTTTCCTTGGTTTCCACCGGTTTTCAAGTCCGCCCTAATTTAATTCGAATTATCAAATCCCTCTTCCTCTATCTTTCCGATCCTCTTAAAACGTTCTGACTGTCTAATTTCCTCATAGTGGTTTTCTAACGTCCTTCTTAACTGGGTGATATATTGTTGAATGTTTTCGTGACTTGGTCTACTGTTGTGACAATCTGTCCATGGATCCCTGACTTTTCAACGAAGATTCCAGGAGTTGATCCTGACCGTTCTTGGGCTTCTTCCTTCCCTTTCTCTGATTGTCCTAATCTGAAACTGTAGGAGAAAATAGCTCACCTCGCTTTTCCAGTGATTATATCCTAATGCGTGGCCGTTTGCCAATTTTTTTACTTAACTTCCTCTTTCTAGTTCTGTATCAAAAATAAATTAATTATAAATCTAAAATCGTGTATTTAAAAAAAAGGCTACGAACAGAATTTTGACATTGCTTATTAACCCATAAATGGAGTGAGTTGATAGATAGATAGGTAGGTAGATAGGTAGGTAGGTAGATGGATAGCTAGATGTACAGATAGCTAGATAGATAGATAGATAGATAGATAGATAGATAGATAGATAGATAGATAGATAGATAGATAGATAGATAGATAGATAGATAGATAGATAGATAGATAGATAGATAGATAGATAGATAGATAGACAGATAGATAAACGGATAGATAGCTATATAACAATCGTGTCAATGTGCACTAGTTTACTCCTGGCACCATAAAATGTTCTAATTTTGATTAAAGTGTTTAAAGAGAGTTTGCAAAACTTGCAGTACTTTCGCTGTCCACAGTACTGAGTGGACAGGGATTTTAAAGTGCTAATTAAGGTCAGAAAATAAATCTAAACCTTAATTAAGTTTAAGTAAGAACGAAATTGATTGAATAATAAAATTCAACTAAGAAAACGTTAAAAAAGACAAAAACTTTTAAGAAAACAAGAACCGGAAAAATGTCATTAGGACCGTGAATCTTCGGTCAAAATAATAAACCTTGTCGACTGCTACTAATACTGTTTAAATTATCATTACTACTGTGTAAATCTTCTAATTTCTAAATGACACGTATACAGTCGCTGAGATCGATATCGTTGACATTTACATTCAAAGTTCAAGTAAAGCTACTAGGTCAAGTAGGTAGGACTGTTAAAAGGAAGTTTACCCGAATCCAAGTTCAGGGTATACATCTTGAAATCAAATTAACCGGTAGTGGCAAACTCTGTTAGGTGCTTTAAACGGTTTCAATCAAAAGTTAGCAGATCTTCTACCTTCGCGTTTTATAACGAAATGGCCAAGTCGGATAATTGAATGTATTTAGGAGATTAAGAAAGTGTTTTTTTTCAACTCTTTGCCAATTCATTTTATAATTGAAAGATAGTCGTTTAAGTTACACTGAAAAAGTGAACTGTTTCTCGTATGAGACCAAACGCTAGTTATCCTTTGAAGGATACATCATTTGAACGATAGTTTTTGCACGCTTAATTCAAGTAGTCCAAAATGTATCTGTTAGAGGATCTACGAAACTGGGCTTCTGAAACGCAGTAGAGATGATCACGGAAAGTGAATAAACAGAATTATCGGAATGCGCAACATTTCAGGTGTTACACTGGAAGCCATGGAACGTCTCATAACCTCCAACTCGGAGGAAATCAACGAGCAAGCAGTCAGCGCCGGATTGGTACCTCAGCTCCTCAAGATCCTCGAAGAGTCCGGGGTCCACCTGACCACGACCGGCAGAGCGCTGGCCGTATCCATCCTGAAATCCCTGGCGGCGAGTCGAGTGTACGGAAGCCGGGTTACGGCCATGCTGGATCAGTGTCCCTCGTGGGCCGCCTACCGCGACCAGCGACACGATCTTTTCATCCAGGGAAGTGGATCGGGACTCGCATTGACCGGATCCATGTCCGGAGTCGCCGGATACCTTACCCAGAGTCAGAGTAGTCAGATTCGCCAGCTTCCGCCGGAAGATCCCTTGCGGCTGGATGATTAATCCTTGTTTCCCCGTCTTGCTTAAAGCATAGGGTATGAATGTATCGTCTACTTTCCGGCAGATTAAGTGGAACTAGGTGTGGAACTTGTGCATTTCCCTAATTGGTTTGCACACTGACTGGAAATGACTGAATATACCCTAGCTGAAAGTGCCAGTTGAGTTTATCGATCCTGTGTATGGTTGTTCAGCAGAAAGTAGAGATTATTAATGGAAAAGTGGTGTTTCATTTCGTGATTCGTGAATGTTTTGTTTACTTTCTCCTTTTTTCTGTTTTTCCTTTTTGGCTTCAGTGGAATTTTAGTGCCTTGCGTGTATTATCCTTAATAAACCAGAAAAAAAATTAAGTAAAACCGTGTAAAACTACAAAACAATAAGGTTAAGTTTAAAGTTAAAGATAGAGTGATTAGTTAGCAAATTAGTAAGTCGATAGGATAATTCATTGTTAAGTTTAACATAAAGGAAAGCGAAAGCCTGAAGACAGTCTAACGAGGGTTAATCAATAAACCTCTTGTAATCAATGTCGACAAGCTATGGAGGCGAGTATACAACCGATGAAAAGCGCGGGAAAAATTAGCGTACTGCCGCGCTATTCATTTAAAAAACACATCATTGGTCTAAGTTACGTTGAATCGACGCACGTGCATCTAGGTAGACATTCAAATAAGTTTTGCGTATAAGAGTTACAGAGATGTATCAGAAATATCAAAATATTTCGATATATATCAAGTCTAGGGACCAGATATCGATGACGCGAAAATGGCGGGAAACTCGAATATGAAACTAAACTTGAAAATCTGAGTTACACTGAATAGATACAAATCCATATCAAGCTCGACATGTAAATAAGCTGCATATTTAAGAGTAATCAAGATGTATCGATATATAGCAGGTCTAAGGACCAGATATCGATGGCGCAGAAATGGCGGGAAACTTAACTCGGGACCGGAGAGTTGTATTTAAACAGGTAATGTCGAGCTAGACGAAATGCGCTGATGAATGCAGAGGCACATAGAGAGAAACTCTGATAAAAAGCGGAAGTAAAGTAAAAGGTCACGTGACTGCTCTAGACGCAATACGATTGGTGGATCCTCCAGCGTGGCCGCCGCCATCTTTATGGCCTAAAGTAAATGGGAATTATGTCAAACTGCTGAGCAGCGCCCCGGTCTGCAGGATCCGCCACCTCGAATTTGAAATTTCGCACAAATACAGCCGTCTAACCGCTTTTTCCACAATCTGCTATTCTGTTTTGATTCCTTGATGTACATTAAAAGTTCATTTACTGGATTCTGAACTTACCCTCCTAAAGTTTTGTTTTTACCTTGTTTTTTTAATTCACCATATAGAAACATGGATACAAATGTAGAGGTAAAATATATTTTAATTCATTATTTCAGTTTATTTCATTAAAAATACGAAATATGTTTGAATTAGCAACAAGCTGAAGTTGTTCCAGTAGTAAAGAGCGAAGACAGTGAAGTGGAAGAGATCACGGTGAACGGCAAAAATGTGGACTGCGGCGGCGAAACAAACGTGGAAAGCAAGGAGAATGGGAATTCTCCAGCCAAAGAGTCAAACACTAACGGTGAGACTGCCATGCCAGAACGCAGAATGTCGCTACGGGCCCGCACGACACCGAAGAAGTATCTCGAGGACCAGAACAGTGACGACGACATCACAGAAGAGCTCTATGTCCGTGAGAGGGATCCGCTAGCAGTCGAAATCATCCGAGTCAGCAAGTCACCGAACAAAATCAACAGCAAAAGCCCTAGATCTTCACGGCCCCCGCCAGATTTGGTCAAAACAACGACTGGAACAAAGTCTCAAGTGTCAATACTGCCCACCATCCCAAGTACAAACAATATATATAAAAGATAATATTAAGAAAGTTATGTATGAAATAACTGGATGTTTAGGCAGCACGATGCCCCGGCCGAAAGATACGTCGGGATTCGTCATCGTCGATACTCAGTCCATTTTGACCGGGAAAGGACCGATTGCCCTGTCATCAGTTCCTGCGTCCATCACTGTCTCGTCTGTCAGCTCGGCACGAGTCACATCGGTGAGAAGCACAGACGCGGCGGAGCGGACGAGTAAGGCGTCCCCAAAACCCAAGTCGGTCGACCCGTTCGAGCAGCTGGGACTGGCCGACGACTCGTTTATTGTCGAGGCTCCGTCGTTCGTGGTGCCGTACCTCATCGAGAAGCCGGCTGAGGGCAACTTGAAGAAAGCCGTAGATAGTATTAACAAAACCCGCGAGGACGTCATCGTTCTGGACGGGGACGAGACAGCTGAAGGTAGAGAGAAGATGGAAGAAGCTGGCGGGACCAAAATCGAGGACCAGTCCTCGATGAAAACAGAGATGCAGGAGTATGCGAGTGAGGATTATTTCTCGGGAGCCATTGGTAAGTTTGCACCATTCTATTTCTTAATTCATATTAAAGCTAGTCAGTATTACGGTTAGACGTCCATTTCGCAGCATTTATCACATCCCCTGATGGACTATAATGTTTTTATTGTTTCGCCAGGTAAATTCTTCTTGGATATCGGTCTATCCATGGTGCAGGAGTATGTCCAGGAGGATCTGTTACGCGTCCAGAAGCGTAAAATCCAGCGAGGAGCGCAGGTCAGAGATCCCAGTTTGACGGTCGATGCACTGCAGAAAGGTCTGGAACAGACTCGGGCCAAAAACTCGTTTCTCAAGTTGAAGATTCACCAGTGCGACCGCTGCAATTTCCGCACCGATTCCGCCCTGGTTTTAACTCAGCACTGGGTGACACCCTACCAAAGAGGATCGGCCTACCACTGCCATTTCTGCGAGTTCGAATCTCGGGAACCTCAGGGAGCAGCTCAGATGGTCGCCCTTCACATAGAGCAGGACCACGGTGTCCGCGCCCGGCTGGAGGCCGAGCTGAACGGACACCAGTGTCCGTTTTGTCCTTTCGAGGACAGCATCAGGAGTAAGGTGACGCGACACGTGCTGAGCTGTCAGAAGAAATTCTTGCCGGCCAGGAACCTGGAACCGCCGAGGGATTGGGAACCGCCGGCCAAAATACCGAGAATCGCTCCAAAGTATAATTTATTTCATTATTATTATTATCTGAACAATTCTATAGTATATATCATATAATTATGTATTATTTATTTGATATTAAATTATTAAATATTATTATAACTATTAAGTTAAGAAAATAATTAATAGGGTTTAAAAGTGTATCTTATTACGCCTAACTTATATTTATTTAATTTGTCAAATTAAAATTGTAATTTATATTATTTCATAAATGCTGTTGATTTAAACTACGAAGTTTTAAAGTATATTGATTGCGGATGTTCTATTTAGTCCATGGTTTTGTATTGATTTATGTCATTCTTATTTTAATTGAATTTAACACCTGTAATCAAGTATTTAGTGCTAACAAATAAACGCAATTTAGGATTTCTACTGATATATTATGTAATTGTTTTAATTATAATTACATGGTACCATATTAAAATTCCAAATAATACCAATTTTAAAAAATTCTGAATACAATTTTAACATGTACCTAAAAAAATGATTGTGTCATGTATATTTGCCACATTACTCTAATTCTTTAAAATTTATTATTATGAATTATTTATTATAACTATTATATTATGTATCTATTACTATAACATTAATTATTTATCTTATTATTATTAATGCTATGTCGTGCTTAACCATTTATTCTTGTACGTAATAATTTATCAGTTATTTAATATGGTGAATATAAGTAATGACGAATAGTCTGAGCAACTTAATTGCCAACTATTTTTTTTTTAATTTCAATACAGACTCTACAACTCGATGAGTTCGCCATACAGTCTACCCACCAAGTCCCAGATGAACTACCCACTACCATCGTACCACCCGCTGCTACCCAAGTCGGCCATACTACCCAACGCAGCACTGCCGGGCTACGCCATGCTACCCAACGGTCAGTTAACCTACGTACCCAGGGTGTTGCAGAATTCCAAGACGGAGAGGATGCTAGCGCCGGCCGTGCCAGGATTCAAATTACCAGCCGAGCTTCAGTTAATTCAAAACAGTAGAACATCGACCCCGCCGGGTAAATCGTCCTCGGGGTACAGAAACTCGGCAGCAAATGCC
This sequence comes from Leptestheria dahalacensis, assembly GCA_022114935.1. Taxonomy (NCBI): domain Eukaryota; kingdom Metazoa; phylum Arthropoda; class Branchiopoda; order Diplostraca; family Leptestheriidae; genus Leptestheria; species Leptestheria dahalacensis. Next base: position 158,251 of record JAIQCU010000142.1, read on the forward strand.
GGACAGTTGTACCCGTACGCCGTAGCCGGGAACCAAGTCTATCAGGTAGCTCATATTTGCCCTAATTCAAGTCATACTTTAGTTATGATCTATTTATTCATCTCTTTTATATAAAAATTCTTATATTATATATCTTAATTAATTATCGTCATTTTTTATGTTTGTTTTGAAGCAATTGCTGAAAGGACAGAACGCAGCCATGTCGGTGATACCGAGTGGTAGCAGTCCCAAGCCTCCGCCAGCCGCCGCCGCCACCACCAGGAAGTCGTCGAGTAACAGCAGCGTGGTGGTTCTGCCGGGACGCTCCAGTACGACGACCAATCCCAGTGCCGGGACTAAAGCGAAAACCAGCCAGCAGCCGAGTATTTCCATCACTCCACTGCCACGACCCGGAGGAGGAGGAGGAGGGACTACAACAGCGTCGACGACCAAGAGTATCATGTCGGTGGGACCTGTTCCGGGATCGGTGTCTGCCGGCAAGGATAACGTCGTTTGCGAGATTTGCGATTCCGTCATTAAGGTATTGTTAATAGCCATAACATTATAGGGATTGTACTTATAAATAGATGGATAAATAGATGGTTAGGGGTAGATAAATGGACAAATAGGCAGACAGATAGATGGATTGATAGATAAATAGATAGATGGAAAGAAAGAAAGAAAGATAGGTAGGTTTAGATAGACGACAGATAGATAGATAATTTTTTTGATATAATTTGAAGGATCTGGAGCAGCTTCGACACCACATGCAGTGGATCCACAAGGTGAAGATCCACCCGAAGATGATTCACAACCGGCCTCCGTTGAATTGTCAAAAGTGTCAGTGTCGCTTCTTCACCGACCAGGGCTTGGAGAGGCATCTGCTGGGATCGCACGGGCTGGTCACGTCGTCCATGCAGGAAGCAGCTAACAAAGGCCAAGATGGCGGACGGTGTCCAATCTGCGGCAGAGTAACCATTTCTAACATTATTTGTTATTTGCATTTAAATTATTTTTTTAAATAGTTTATATTTCATAATTACTGATAGTATAGTGACGTAACAAGTTAATTCATTGCATTTTTTTATGTTGTTATAATTAGTATTATAGTTCATTATTAAATTACTATTTCATGTTTTTTTTAGTGTTCTTTTTACTATGTGCATAAACCTATTTATATATATTATTTTGAATTCTTGCTATTTTTAAATAACTAATAGGTGCACCAATGGAAGCTGCTGAGTCACGTGGTCAAGGACCACGGATTGACGCTGAAACCGGCCCATTTGTCCTACAAGTGTACCGTTTGTACGGCAACTTTTGGAATGTACAAACTGTTTGAGAGCCACGTTTACACGGCCCATTCGGTGGTGGCCAAGAAGGTGCTGGACAAGAACCCGTCCAAACCGGGAGGCGACACCAGCAGCAGCAGCAGCGTGCGCATCAACGACGAGATTACCATTATCGCTCAACCGGCGCGCGGCAACAGCGGCACCGAGTGCCAAAACTGTCACGGATCCAGCGACAGGTGCGAGAATTGCACGAGGAAGAGGAAAGTCGACGTCATTGATCTCATTGATGATGATGGTAATTTACCTTATCAAGTTAAAACTACCCCCGTTTTAATGGGAATCCAATACTTAAATGGCAATTAAATTTAATTACAGATCGTTATTGGTAATACCGGAAAATAATCAGATGCCTAATCCGAATTTATCGTTTTATTTATTATTAATTTAATTAAAATCTATCATGAATGGATATTGTAGTTCTTTACTGAAATTGAATATCGAATAATATCGGGAAATTAAACAGATATTTAATCAGAATCAACGTTAACTTATTAATTAATCTTATTATTATATATTTGTAAGTAAAATATCAAGGTGGCGTATTTGATTTTACCTGAAATTGACGTTAATCTGTTTAGTAAGATTAAAGAAAAATTGATTACTGATTGCAGAAACTGATGGTGGTGCCGATAAGGACGCGTCATCGTCGAAATCGCAAGTGACCATCACCAAAGTGGCCGGTCCTGCCAGGAATTCGGTCAAACCAGAGCCACCTGCGAAACGTGTACGGCAAGATGAAATGAAGTCGGAATGAAAGGAGGAAAAAAAATATATAAAGTTTTGATAATTTTTTTTTCATTTGGCGCTCTGTATCCTCCTTCCCCAACTGTAATGTGTGTCCTCGTGTGGATCGTCAATGTCTTTTTGTGTTGTTTTGTTTATTTTTTCCCTCTCTCCCCTTATTTCATCAGATATTTTGTTTTTAAAAAAATCGGAATAAAAGAAGAGTTGATCACTTATTTGGTGAATTATATAGAAATTGACTTGGAATCTACTATGTGATTGTGTCGAGTTCCAATTTGGATTTGGTACCTCGTGATCTTAACTCAAGCGCTGTGTGGGATCTCAGTATCATTTTGTATGAACTGACCCTGATAGTCGATCGCCAAACGGCGTGACTTGTATTAGCCTGTGGATTAAGTTGTCAGCGGCTGATTAAATAGGAATTTACAGGACAAAATGCTGGGTTCAGGTAGGAATTCTGTCTAGAAAGTTGCTGTCATTAAGGCCGTACTTTTTAAAAAGCTTCAAAATAACCTTTCAATGATGCCATTTGTAAGAAAGAATATTAAATATTGATTATCGTATTATTAGTTTATTACCGAAACGTAATAAGTGTTTTCCGATTACGGGGAAATAAATAGGACTTACATTATTACATTATTGCTGCAATCATAAGTCCAGTAACCGCTTATTGAGGAATGATATTTTAAAAGAATAAACTTCAAAAGTCATTTCCATGCGGGAGACTACCGATCTAACATTCAGGGTTATTTGTTGTAACATTTCATTGACACCGACATAGCCGATACAATCGATCCGATATCAGTACGGCATATCAAGGCTAAAAACCAATATATGGAAATCTTGGTGTCGGTCTCGGTATATCGTATAACTCTGCACGAGAAAACTAATATTGATTCTTAACGTCTCAACTTCAATTGTCTTATCGACTTTCGGATTATTTTTCATACGATAACAACACGATACCCGTTATTTAAAACAGAATTGATATATTGGGAAACCCTGTTAATATATTATTGTTTTCACAGTAAGATTTAAAGGGGTCGTAGTTACGCAGAACAAGTTTCCCGCCCAAATTGCGCCCCTTTCTGAAATAGTCACAATCTCGCCTGCTAGATGGCGCCGCTCGTTGTTTAATTCTTGAACTTTACGGCCATATTTAATGCAGCTGCGAAGACGGGGGGCCTATTGGTGCTTTAATCAGACGCTCGTATTTCCTCAGTCGAAAGCATTCATTAAGAGATTTTTATATAATCGTCATTGTTAACGTCAACACCGTCAGCACTCGGGGAGTATCATCACTCCACGATGGCCGAAACGAAGATAATCTACCACATCGACGAGGAAGAAACTCCCTATTTGGTGAAGCTGCCCATCCCACCCGATCAAATAACATTGGGCGATTTTAAGAATGTCCTCAATCGACCCAATTACAAGTTTTTCTTCAAATCCATGGATGATGATTTCGGGTAATTGACGTTTTTCTAACGATTCTGATGTATCATTTGGGCTTGGGAAACGGACATCACCTGCCTCCACAATATATCGAGGGGCCATATCGAGTCTGTCAAATGGGATTTTAGCAAGAATCGATTCACTCGTGTTATTTTGTTTTTTCTGTTTTCAGCGTCGTCAAGGAGGAGATTGTCGATGACGGCTCCCCGCTGCCGTGTTTCAATGGGCGCGTGATATCGTGGCTCGTCTCAGCCGAGAGCAGTCTTACGGACTCAGCGTCGCACTGTGCTGAGAGTGTGGCGACCACCGTTGACCCACACCCTCCGAATTATCAGTACGTTAGCACCTTTTTGATCCTTTAATGTGCAAGTTGAATGTAGTTTATTAAAATTGGACTAGCTGTCGACCAATCATGTTTATCTTTTATCAGTCCACCTCACCTGCGGGGACATCACGGAGGGCTCATTGAAGACTACACGACGACGGAAACTGAGTCGGTGTTCAGCTCGAAGAACAGTGGTACGGCAGCCAGTTTAATCAATATTCACACGTATTGAAAGTTTGCACGAAGCTGATTTTTGTATTATCTGTTATGATTTTTAATTTTTTTTCTTGTTTATTTTGGATTTTTCTATCTCGTTTAAGAACGCTTGATACTTAACCGGACAACGAGAATGCACCGTCCCGGTTATGATCGCTTTGATGGTAAACCACCATTTTGATGTCTTTTGTTTTGCGCTTGTTGCACATTATTGTTTTCTGTTGTTGCTGTACTTATTCTGATTTATGAAGTCGTAATTAATTACAAGTAATTATTTTATTCTTTTGCGGTTTTTGTGATAGTCCATCCGACACAGACCGTCCCGCACGGGGTCCGCCACCGGTCGAGTCACGGCTACGAGTCGTCCTCCATGATGAGTTCCGACCTGGAGTCAACCAGTTTTGTTGACTCGGAAGAGGATGCGTCATCGCGCTTCACCACCACAACAGGTTTCGCCTTGCCGTGAACCATGACATGACATTTTAACCTAAAATACTAAACATTAAACTGAATTGTAATAATAAATATGCAGATCACACGAGTGTCTCCCGCCAGGGCCGTCACCGGCGGCAGAGACGTCGGAGACCCCGTCTACCGCCGCTGAGTTCGAGGACCTCCTCCTTCTCCAGTATTACCGACTCGACAATGTCGCTCAACATTATCACGGTCACACTCAACATGGACACGGTCAACTTCCTGGGCATCTCCATCGTGGGACAGAGCAACCAGGGTGGAGACGGTGGCATTTATGTCGGATCTATTATGAAGGGGTAAACAATTTTTTACTAAATTTTATTCATTTAAATTTTTTTTAATTTTTATTCTTTGTATTAGTAAGTCGAATATTTTATTATAGTTTGTTATTTTACTATTTTATTATATTATCTTATTTTAATGTTTTTAAGTATTTTGTTTATATAGTTTTTGTATTTTATTATTTAGTAATTGTTTGTATTTTTTTATTTATTTATTTTTAATCGTTTATTTCAAATTGAAATGTATAAAATTTTGCTAAAGCTATTAGTTAAAATCGAAACAAAAAACTGGGTAACCCGCATTTTACCGATAACAGACCACATTAGCGAAGAAAAATTAAGGTGTAAAAAAAATTAATAGAGTTAAATAATTTAGTTAATTATGTAATTTAGTTGCTTGTTTAAATCCGTTATAATGAAATTAAAATAATGAAATGAAAAATCTGGTTTAATTTGACCTTTAAAATAAAAAAATTAATAATAAACCCAACATAGACTTTACCGCACCAATCTATGTGAATAGTATTTTGGAGAATAATTTAATCTGTATTGTTGCAGAGGTGCTGTTGCATTGGACGGACGCATCGAGCCGGGTGATATGATTCTCCAGGTGAACGACATCAGCTTTGAGAACATGTCCAACGATGACGCTGTCCGAGTCCTGCGTGAAGTCGTTCAGAAGCCAGGGTACAATCTTACTCCTCCTTGTCCTATTATCTATCTGTCTTTATCGACCCATCTATCTACTATCTATCTGGCTACCTATGAAATAGATAGCTAATATGAAGGTAATTTTTATCTATTCCATCTGTCTACCTACCTGTCTTCTGTCTTATTTATCCGTCTATCTATCTGTTCAATCTATTCAATCCACCCATCTATCTGCCATATCTATCCCTCTCTACCAGTGCTTCCACTTTGCAGGGAAATTCCCTTAATAAGGGAAAATTGGATCCTAGAAGGGAACATTACAGGAAGAGGGAAAATGACGGGAAAATTTAACTTTGGCAGAAATTACACTAGAAGAATGGATATGCTAAGTAAATCAAGGATTATGTTTCAAGTTAAAGCAGAGCTTAGCTTGAAATGCGGATTAGGGGATTAAGGAAAAAAGGGAAATCGCATATTCTTAAAAAAAGGGAAAGGAAAGGAAATTAGAGCCATCTGGGAGGGAAACCGGACTTTTGAAAGTGGAAGCACTGCTCTCTACGTTTGTCTTTTTATAGACAGTTGTATAATGGGTAGGCAAGATGAAGGCCATATAGACCAATTCCATCTATCTGTCTATCTAATCAATCTGTCCATCTACCTGCTGTCAATCTATCTATCTGGCTACTTATTATGATAGCCAAAACGAAGGTGATTTGATCTACTCCACCTATTTATCTACCTATCTATCTGTCTGCCATGTCATTCAGTCAGTCTGTCTACATATTTATCCATCTATCTGCTGTCTATCCCCGTGTCGTATCTTTTTTACCCATCTATGAATCCATTAACTATCTGTCTGGCTACCCTTTTTTGTAAGAGGCCAATATCTAGGTAATTTAATCTATTCCACTCTTTCTATCTACCTGTTCACTCTTGTGTCCGTCTGCTATCTATCCAACTGCCCGTATGTCTGTCTTCTTATATCCATCCATCTGTCTTCAGTCTGATTGTCTTTCCGTCTATCGATCTATCGGTTTGATATCTTTCTATCTATAGGTATATAATGCATTGATTCAGAAATTATGAACAATCACATTAACGCGTTAATTTTGTCTGAAGGCCGGTGAAGTTGGTTGTTGCCAAGTGTTGGGATCCCAGCCCCAAGGGCTACTTCACCATTCCTCGAACGGAACCGGTGCGCCCCATTGATCCCAGTGCCTGGGTGGCTCACACTGAAGCTGCTCGAGGTACCTTTTTCGGACTATCTTTTCACTATCTATCTCTGTTATATATCTATTATTATCTATTGTATTCATCTATTTTATATAGGCGAGCTAGCAAATACAATTGTATATTTAAAAAATATTATTTGTATTACCCATTGTATCTAGCGTATTGTTATAACCTTTTATTTTCATGAATAATCATTATTAATTATTAGTTAATTGCTGTGATAATAAATTAATAACAATAGGGAAGACGGTTTAACGGAAGTGATTATAATGTTGTGTTTGTTTTGCAGCAGATGGAGGTTATCCTAGTCGTCCGCCCTCGGTGGCTCCCTCGCAGGCTTCGACGCTCTTATCTAGCCTGCCAGAATCTGAACGTACGTCGCAATATCCGTTCCATAATAGAATTCTTAAATATATCATTATCGTAATATATCCAGCTAAATTCAAGTATATTATATGAATGATCATGGTAATTATAATTGTAATTAATAAAAATAATCTAATCATGAATACAACCTAATCAACAGTCAGTCAACTACTAATCAGTCAACTACGATCTAATGAACAGAATCTTAATCAGAAATAAATTAACAGAATCTGAACGTACATCACAATTCTAATAATATAATTGTAACATTTCCGTAACATAATTCATAAATACATCATGCACCAAGTAGATAATTTTTAAAAAGATGATAAATTCAAACTATTCTTTTACAGTTCAAGGTATTCAAAAGAAATGTGCAATCATTTTCTTAATTGATTTAATTCATTGAAATAACAGGTCCTTTGGTTGAAGCTCCACTGACAGTTCACTCGGACTTGATGACAATTGCGCAGGCGATGGCTCGACCCAATTCGGGACTGGAGGTGCGCAATCGCCTCTGGCTGAAAATCACCATACCCAATGCCTTTATAGGTCTCTTTTTTTCGAATTTCTTAAGATGATCAACATAAACTTCAATTTGATGAAGTGTAAGCTTCATGATTGGCGTTGGTTAAGTTGTAATGTAAATTAACCCAAAAATTTATTAAACTTAATCTAAACTATACCTTGTAAATTAACCTGTTTATTTAATTTAACATTAACTTCGCTGTTTTAAAAATTTAACTTAATAGATGTATTTATTTTGGATTGAATATAAATCACAAGGTTATAGGTTGTATTCAATTTAAAATTAAATATTTAAGTGGCGTATTACAAATTAACCTTGAACCTTATACTTTATTTAACTGACTATACTTAAAACTGAATGAACGTAATAATTAACTTGATTCAAAAACTTATGAATAATCGTATACAAGTAGACAATTGATTTTATATTTTTCAGTTACCCTAATTAATTAACAACTTAAAAGATAATTATTTTGAACTATTGCGAATTAATCAGTAACATGATGCTATTAACATCAATCTCTATGAATATAATATAATTCAAATTTAGTGACATTTAAGGATTGAGAAAGTGCTTTCATTCTAAATATGATATGAATTGTACCTGAAAAGGTGAAATAAATTTGCATTTGTATTAACATTGAATTATTATGATAGTTATTTTTATATATATTAAATAAATTGTTGTTAAATAATATTAAAATAGCAGTAATGTCGTCTATATTTCAAAAGAACGATAGTTAAGTATTAATTTTTAAATATGAAATGCTGCTGCACAGGTTCGGAAGTGGTCGACTGGTTGCACAGCCACGTGCAGGGCTTGGAGGAGCGTCGCGACGCCCGCAAGATGGCCGCGCAGCTGCTGAGAGCCGGTCTCATTCGTCACACCGTCAATAAAGTGACGTTCTCCGAGCAGTGCTACTACGTCTTTGGAGATCTTTGCTCAGGTATTTCAGTTTTTGGGTTGATATTTATCTATTATTACAGCACACCAGATTTTACATCACAACTTAACATTAAATCTTCGTGGATTCTTAATATTTAAAAAACAGGATTGGCCTCGCTGCGTTTAAGCGAGGATCCCGTCTCTGGCGACACTTTGGGCCCCCTGCCAAACTCGGGAGCTTCAGTGGCTTCCTGGGGAGGACTGGGGGGCGGTATGATGGGTCCCTCGGCCACGCCCACCGTCCCGTACTATCCAACGGGATACGCGCCCATTCCCTACGCTTACAGCAGCGATCCCATTGGTGGGCCGTTTGTCAAGGACGGCAGCGTTCATAGTGGTTCAGGTTGGTGTTTTAAGATTATAGTTGCGCTCAATGTTAATCTGGAATCTAAAACATACTTTATAATAGTATAACACTAATTATGATTTAATATTATTAGAATAATCAATATTGTAATTAAATTGATTATAATTAATAGCTTCATCACAGTTAATTAAAATACAATTAAACTAGTCTTGAATGGAGACTTCCATTAAAATTCACCAAGTAGATAACATAGACATTAGCTGCAATCTAGTTCAATTGGCCAGATAGGTAAAATAGTTATTAATTTTGTTATTATAATGAAATGGTGTTTAAGTGTCTAATGGAATTCAAAGTTAGTCATTAATAATTAATTTAATGGTATTTTTAGGTAGTAGCGGTTCCGGCGGTCGAAGCGGTCTGATGGGTGCCGACAACAAGGGCTACCCTTCGTCTACGCTGCTGGGAGCCGTCAATCCTCTCGGACCGGGCGCTCACGAATCGTGCAGCAGCAGCGGCAGTAGCGCGTCAGGTGAAACCCACCGTCTATTTATCCTACATCAAATAACACTTACTATAAATGGACATTATTATTAGATTATACAGCGAAATGAATATGTAACATAATTATATTACCTATAATAGCCCTTTTAGAATAATAATGACATAAAATAAGTAGTATATCAAACTAGTTTAAAAAAATTAATCTGTTACTGTGTGTAATAAGGTATATTTGCGTAAATGAATACCATAGCTTCCAGATGAATATTTGAAATTCATTGCCTAATAGGTAATTAGGCCATAAACCTAATAGGTAATTTAATAGGTATAGGTTTATGATTTATACCGTAAAATAATTGAGGAATAATTCATAGTTTCTGTAATGTATTGTGTTATGTAAAAAAAATAAATACAGATTAATATTTTTAATTAGCATTTTAATCGTAAGTTCAAAGTGAGAATAATTAGCTAATGGAGGTGCTTTAATTCATGTTGGGTCAGTAGATTTGGTTTGTATTTGAGAAACTGTCGAAATTGAAACTGTCATTTGCATTAGGTAGCAGCGACGATGAATCGCAGCTGACGGCCAGGAACCAGACACGCCCATTGCCACGCCCGTTGAACCAACAAGCCGCTGCCGAGTTGTCCGGATCACGTCAGTCCTTCCGCGCTGCTATGACCAACCCTTGCGAGTATTTTGTCGACGTCATGTGAAATTTCTTCGAGATTTTTTCCCTTAATTTTCAATTTTCGCCAATTATTTTCCAATGTCCACTCCCTCGCGGCCGACTGTTTTAAATTCAACATTTCTTACCAATTCCTTTTATTTGAATTCAATTCTTAAATGTGAGAAATTCGCAAATTAAATCTGTATACGTAGTAAACAAGACAGGCACATTGAAAGAAAAAGAGAGCCCCCCCCCTGTATTTTGTTGCTTTATGTGTGCAATTATGTGTTGGCAATACTCTATGAACTTGTCCTCCATTTCAAGATATCAGTTTTTATTTCCTTCGTGAAAAGCTGCTCTGCTGTATGAGTGGAAATAGACCCCGGGAAGAAATTGGAAATTAACCTGGTTTTGTCGATTGCTGATGTTATTTCTAAACGTGAGAAAGGGCCACGACGACCAAGAAAGAGTTTAAATATAAGTAATATAAAGTATAAATATAACGTAATATAATAAAGAGTATAAATATAAAGTAATAAGTAATAGTAAGAGTATATAAGTAAGAGTATAAATATAAAGTAATATGAGTAAGAATATAATATTTAATATTGTTTAAAAAGTTATTCTCCAACAGTCTCGCCAATGCGGTTCTCAAAAGAAGGTTCACCGTAAGTATTGTTGATAGTTTCAGCTATACGAAACAGCCCGTTCAAAGTCTCCTGTAAAACCGCAAAAGCCTTGTTGTGGTAAAGTACTGTATATCGTTATTGTGGGGTGGCTACGTGTGCCGTATCAAAACTGGCGCTTTTCAAGTTAAACCTAATGCTCGAAAGCTGCAAGTAACATTTCCAGACTGAGGCAATACGCCTTAATCCTGAATTTTGAAAGGTGTCAGTAACAGTTTCAGAATGACTATGTTCACGATAAACCTGACGCTTCTTATCAACTAGCAACATGTTCCAGAATGACTTTGTACGCCTGGAACCAGATTTTCGAAAGGTGCAAGTAACAAGAGCGGAGGAAGTATGGTAGCTGTAGTAACGCTAGCAAGATTGATATAGAAGGAACTACAAACCAAAAAGATGTACATTACAATCACAAATAATCATGAAACGCCACAGTATGACAGCAATGCGTTCCATTTCGAGTTAAGCCACTTGATAAAGTTAGTCGCAGTGTGAAATTAATTTGTTCCATATCAAGTAAAGCTGCTTTGTAATGTAACTTGACATAAAAAAACAATGCGTTCCAGATCCTAATCTCTATTGAGATGTGTGAATTTCTTTTATTTAGTAATACATGTAGCTCCATTTTAGTTTTACATTTAAGACGATGGAAAGTCTGTGGACAAAGACGGCCATTTACCGTCATCTCATCAAAGCAAGAAATTAAGCTTGATTTAACTGAAGAATGTCTTTATTTAGTGTTGTCTGCGTTAGGCAAACCTTAATACCTACGAATGTGTAGTTAGTTATTTCTTTTAGTTTCGTAATATAAGCAGCTCCATGCTAGTTTTAAATTCAAGACGACGATGGAACGTCTATGGACTAAGACGACCATTTACCGTCATCTGATCCAAGAGCAAAATTCTTCACAATTTACCTTTATTTAATTGAACAATGTCTCTATTTAGTGTTGTCTGAATAAGGCAATTCCTACTCAAGTCAAGTTCAACTTCAATGTCAAGTTAAGCTACTTCGTAATGTCAGTGCAACTTGCACTACGAAAGCAATGCGTTTCATGTCAAGCAAGGCTGCTTCGTAATGTTAGTCACTGTATGAAAGCAGTGCGTTTCACGTCAAGCAAGGCTGTTTCGTAATGTTAGTCACTGTATGAAAGCAGTGCGTTTCATGTCGTTAAGCTACTTCGTAATGTCAGTTACACCACGAAAGCAATGCGTTCCATGTCAAGTTAAGCTACTTCGTAATGTTAGTCACTGTATGAAAGCAANTATACCAATAATAATACCAACAATAACGTATTTAGATACACCCGATAAGTCAATCACCTAAATATTAGAAGATGCAGTTAGAATTCAAAAAGAAAAAATAAATTTTGAAGTAGAAAATAAAACATGTAAAATCCCAGTCCTATACTGGGTACCTAAACTACACAAGAAGCCCATAAAACCTAGATTTATAGCAGGGGTCCGCTCATGTTACCAGACCCAAGTTTCGTCAGACCCTGCCTGTTGTCTTAAGACCATAAAAGCTAAGTTCAAGGAATACTGTAACGGTATATACCAGTGTTGTGTATTTGTTATCGATGTAACGGTATTTGTGTATTTGCAAATACTTTTTTGAGTATCTGTAGCGGTATTGCGCTACAATGGAAAATCTGGTGTAGCGGTATCGCACCGATACCAAAAAAGTCGCACCGATACCGCTACAAATACAGAT